>VYZT01055285.1:0-16114 GCA_013400735.1 Pomatostomus ruficeps | reverse complement strand
CCAGGATTCCTGCCATCTTTGTCATCCCTTTCATAATGCCCCAATTTGTCAGCATTTTCTAAGTACATGCAGCCACTATCCACACTGGAGACAAGTTTTAAAATTCATTTGCTTTGTTTCCAACATGCTAAACTTCACAGGACATAGCCTGGACACAGCGGTGCCACATGAGTTGTGCCAATACGTGACAAAACACACACACTTGCCACAATGCCTATGCAAATTATAATAATGACATTTATGTAATTAGGCTGGAGAGAAACAGTGGAAGAACATAATCAGAGGCATTTACAAGCAGGTTTAAATTGTACCAAGACACCAAGCTAGCAGTGATAGAGGCTCTTCAGCAGCGGGACAGTGGGGAGCTGTAACTTCCATTTCCGTGAGTCCCCATGTACCAGGGATCTCCAGAAAGGGAGAAAGTGTGCTCACCCAGGAAAATGGAAATCAAAAGGAAGAACAAAACTTGAAGGAACCAGACTTTAGAGACGTGCACCCAACAGAAAAGGCCTGAAGTCATCAGCAAGAGTGGTTCTGGCAGGAGAGCATGCAAGATACTCAAGGCAAAGGCAGAGGAAAATTGACTTTCTAGAAAAAGCTGCAAAGATAAGAACAAGCCTCACATAAAGCCAAGGGAAGCACTGAGTGGGGCCGAGAGCAGGTGTCTGGAACTGGGATGGAGTCTGAGGCAGCACACTAGGATAAGGCTCAGGGGAAGAGGCAGCACTGAATGCAAAAATGAAGGCTTAGGCCCTGAGCAGAGTGAAATAGGAGTGAAAGCTGATCTATATCACCACTGCTCAGTGGCAGTTGTTCCAAAATTCAGTTTACCCACCAAGGCAAGTTTTAGTCATTGCACCCTGCCATTCCCCACGTGTGGACATTACCCAGCCAGGCCGAAAACAACAGGCTCATGTACTGCAATTTCCAACCTCTGACTTCTTGTGACAACGGGGGGGAAGGAGCAGCAGGGAGAGAAATCAATGAACAGTTTTTCTTGTGATAATACACAAGTCTTTGTGTCTTCACACAGTTCAGCTACCAGCTGGAGCTCATACTGCAGCTACTACCTGAGCTTCTGGCCTTGTTAAACTACTCAGAGATTCCACACAGACAATTTGCGTCAAAATACCCCAAAGTCTGGATTTTATGAAGGGCTGCATAAAACCCAGCTAGAGCAAACTTGTACTTGTTAAGAACAGGGAGATTATTTCTGTTCTCAAGTCGGTGCCATTAGTGCTGGTTTTAACACAAAAACACAGTTCAAACCATAAGCAAACCATTAGAGAATAATCAGATGGTGGGGAAGGGAACACTTTTATACTTCTACCATTTTCATATGCTTTTCATTATGCCGAAGTACTTTTTGTGACACTGGCTTTAAGTGGCCTTTCCAGAAGACAGCAGCCACTGGCCGGTGACCCAACACTATCACGCACACAAACATTGACATTCAGCTAATCCTACTCAGCAAGAAGGCACCTTATCTTTGTAAAAGCAGAAAGCTCATAACTACCAGGACACGAACCCTTCAAGCTTCATTATTCTAGCAACTGATGCTTCATTACAGAGAACTTGTTTAATGCTTTAATCCTTTAAAGAAATATTTTATTAAATGGTAAGAAAGTACACATATGATAGTTTAAAACACTCCAACAGACCTAATCCATAGGGTAGAAGCAATAAATTTGTCTTCAGAGTGATTCAGAATTTTAAGAGAAAGACATGAATGTTACTCAGAGCGTGGCTGGACATCACCTGCAAGCTGTGTGCATTTGGCACACCCTGACACCCGGGGGCTCACTGCCCCTGAGGCAGTTTTGCTTCCCCTGCTCCAAAATGAGTCCCTTTGAAGCAGTAACCATTGGAAATGCCTTCTCCTGGCACAGCATCCTGACACCTCTCCTCATGTGGAGCTTCTTAGATATTTACAGCTACATTTGCAGGTTGGTTCTGCTACTGCAGAGCTCAGTATTTTTATACATTACACAAGCCCTCGGGCTAGTTTCTCAGCCTGTTTTGCTGAAACCTGTGCCCTTTTACACTCAAATAAAAATTCTTTCTTTAAGCTAAGAGGAAATCATGCTTCTTTACTTTTCTGCTCTCTGGCAATAGCACCAGTAAACAGTGAAGTCTTTGAAGAAGCGAACTGAATTAGGAGAAAACAGTGTTACAAAAACCCTGAGCCTTACATAAACACTTCAGAAATCACTCTTACTTCAGTGTCAAAGTGCTCACCTAAATCACCCCTCCTGTTTCATTCACTGGAGGACATTTTACAGAACAGCAAAACAGGAAATAAAATATCCTTCCAGTGTCAAGACTATCTTGATGCACAGCCAAAAGAATGGGCCCAAAATACCTCCTATGAATCAGTGCTGGTGTAATATTTAAGAATTCGAAGAAAAAACTCTTGAGCCTTGTATCCCTTGCTAAATAATTTGGTACTAAGTGAGGCAGCAGTAACTCTAGACAGAAATAATTCATTTTCATATTACTTAGATCAGTGTTAATGGAAAACACACAACTGAGACGGTCAGACACTTGATTTCCATCTGAAAAGCCACAATGATCTATTCCAGTACTGATTAAAGGTCAAAAAACCCACACAAATAACCCCAAATATCCCATTATTCGGGATAATGCTCCCAAACAAAATCAAGGATCCATCCCACAAAAAAACCAACAATCTCCATATATAAGTCCTAGATAAACAATTCATGTAGCCTGAAAAGTACAGAATACTGTGCTTCCAGCTGAGTTAGGGTGAAAAATCAGAGCTCTGCACAATTACCTTCATTCAAACAAGAAACACACAATACACGGATTTAGGTAAAACAAAAATAGTATTAATGAGGTTCATTTTTCCGGGTATATCTTGGTTATAAATTAGGTCTACCCCTAGCAAAGCAATCCCTACAAAGGTGGTGCTACATTGACCCAGGTAAGAACCGTCTGTCTTTTTCTGCCAGTCCTTGTAAGAGTTTAAGGACTTCTCCACACTCACACAGACCTACTGGTGACACACTCATCTCCCTCAGACTGACACTCCAGGAAGGGCCTTTGCTTTTAAACAGGAAAAGTTGAATGCATGACTGCTGTCACTGAGAAAAGTGCAGCTGTCTCACATGACCCAAAGGTTGTGTGAAAAAATGATTTCCTGCATTGTAGAACAGGAATAAGGATCAGTGAGTAAAATGCGAATATCATGAGCTCGGTCAGGTGAGTAAGGGTGATGTGATGTCCGGGTGGTACGTATAAATAATAAAGGCCTGAAAGCCCCAGAATGTACCACCCAAGAAAAGGAGCTCTGGTGGAGAGCTCCCAGAGCCGGAGGGCTCCCCTGGGGAACAGACATCACTGTGGTGTGACCCAAGTTATAACAAACCCACCCCAGAGTCCCCTCATTGGATACCCAGTTGTCTATTAATTTCTGTATACTCCCCAAGTTCTAGTAAGTTCTCCGTTATTCAGTTAATGATTTGTTCTTCCCTCTTTACTCATCCTACTGTCCTTCACATTCCTCAAGTTACTGGCTCTGTAACCCTGGACCCTCCCTAACCCTTCCCCTGTACCCTCACCTAATTGGCTGTTTGTTCACCTTAAGACCCCGTGTCTCAAGCTGCTCCGGGCTCCGGTCCCTGAGAATCCCATTGTGGTTGAATAAACCACAGTGCACTCATACCTGGAGTCCCTCCTTTTGTCTTCGGGTCTCCTACGACTTTCGTCATCCCCACTCCACGCTAAACCCAGCTCCCACTGGTGGGGCCAATGTGTGCCCTCCTGGTGTTATCCATCCCCCCACACGGGGCGCCCGGGGCACCGGGATCGCATCGGCTTTTGGGCAGCCCTGCTATCCGGGAAGGCGTCCCAAGAAAGCCGAGAGGAGCGATAATGTGAACCAAGGCAAGTTTCGCAGGCAAAGCGAACACAAGCAGCTTTACAACTTGCATGGCCCTTGAAGGACAGAGAAACCAGACACAATGAACACTGCAAGTGTGGGGCACGCTCAGCATGAACTGAGACTGAGCCTTCTGAGGCACCTGCCCCAGCCCTGTGCTTTCATTTATAACCTGTCCTACATGATTTTCATATCTCCCCTGGGAGCTGTGGAGCTTTCAAAGTAGCACCACCTTTGCTGTTTAGAGAGCAGATATGCTACAATTCAGATTTCAGACAAGGTGACAAGTGTCAGCAGTAAGCAGAGCTCTTTCTTTCCACCATCTCCATCCAGAAGTTGGCTGCAGCTTTGTTCACTTCTTACCAATCAGTTTAGGCTGCATGACTTAAGAAAAGAACCCAGTTAGCAGTCACATAAAGAAAATATTTTTAGTTGTCCCTAATATTTCCCTTATCCCTTCAGTATTTGTTACTCTTAAGTACCTGACAACAGCTACTACTATTACTGATTGGAAAAAATTACTTTTCTAGGGCAGCTTTTGAGGGGATTGAAATTGCCATTATGATCCATCAAAGCTTTGATGTGGATACTAGAGTTGAATGAACCTCAAGCTGTGACATGATAGACCTTAAAGCACCCATTATCTGAACTATAATGTTCACTGTAAGGTGGCATTGTTCTGCAGTCATTTTTTTTTTCTTTTCTTTTGTTTTTGGAGGGGGTAGGCATTGGTAGAGGATGGGGAGGGTGGTTTGGGTGTTTTGACAAAACCTAAATGTTTCCAGGATATTTTTGCCTTCATCCTAATACTATTTTTCTTTCACCAACTTGTCCCTTGGATATGTCTGTTAACTCACCATCTAAATATCATTATCGGTGCTAACTTTGGACATCTACAAAACATCCTGCAATATTCTAATTTATATCCTAGCAATGTCATTGCCTAACTAGTGCTTCAGATGCCTTCTGAGAACATGGAAGGACAGAACAAGGGTTGGACTAGATGGGAACACTTGTCACTGATCTCTGCAACATCAACTGCATCATTTCCCTTCTTTTTTTTTCTTCCTCTGACATTTTGGTTACAAGTTCTTCCAAACAAGCACCAAACCTTCACAAAATTGCCCATTCGTGTTAGCTGAGACTTCTGGAACTGCAAGAAATCCCTTTTGTCTGAGATGTCTCTCTACTGCAACTGACAGACCTTAAAGGCCGTGATCTAACCCAGCATTTACCTGGACATTATTAAAGCCAAAATGTCTCTCGATGGGGGTAATTAAGGCAGTGTTAAAGGCCAATCAACCAGTGACCAGCTGGTGAATTTTCAGGGGAAGGAACAGATCAATGTTACAGAACAGTTGGGAAAAAAGAAAACCCAAGTCAACAACTCAAATCTTTCACAGCAGAACAGGATTACATCATGGTTCGGTACAGAAGGGGCAGTTTCACCACCTACTTGATAAGGACAAGAAAGAACATCACATCTCAGCGTATCTTCAGGAGACCCTTATCTCTCTGCTCAGAACTTAAAAACATTAATTTTCTGCCCTCTCAGTAATCAGCTTAGAGCTCTCTCTTTGCCACACAGCAGCTCAAATGTCCCAGTGATCAGTCAACTCCAGGGTAAAGGAAGTAGCAGGGACTGCATTTGGCCTGAAATATCTTGATACAGCCAACTCCACTCAAAAACACATTGAAAGAAAAACAATAGTGCCTGGTGTATTATCAGAGGAATAATTAAATGCAAGCTGGATTTAGCACTACAACCAAGAAATCAATTGGATCTTCTTGTTTTCTCTCAGCTTACTTTATTACATGAGCATTCCTGACTCCAAGACATCAAGGTGAAGAATTAAAGGGCAAGAAGCCCTCATTAGAGTGGTTTAGGTTAAATTCTTCCTTCTAAAATACAAGAAAGAAAATTCAGACATGAGGCTGCTGTTTGTTTTCTATCTCACCTTGCAGCGATGCAGGATAACAAACAGAAAAACAAGGCAGACATGATGAGCGCCCCTCCCAACTATTTCATCTCAAACTGCAAGAGAAGATGAGTAAAGATGTTAAAGATGCTTCCAGAAGAATCCCAGTCTACTTGACCTTGGTAAGGTGCTCACATCTCTCCCCCTTTCAGGGGAACTGACAACTTTGAGACATTTTAGAGCACTAAAGTGTCACAGCACCACAAAAATAATTTGAGACACCAGTACAAAGCTTGATAAAAAGATGACAGTAGGAAGGGAACAACAGCAATCCCACTGTTTGGGTAAGGAGGTAGGACAGACCTCCATGTCTGCCCCATCACAGCTCCTGGAGGGTGGGAGAGGGCACAGGAGGTCGAAAGGGAGAAAAACATTCTCCCAACTCTGCTGTCTTGTGCTCCTTAACTCTTCCTGAGCTTCAACACCGTTATCATCCCATGGTCACTAGTTTCCCTATTCCTATTCTCCTGATGTTGTCCATCTAAATATCCAGATCTGCTCACTAGATCTGCTTCTCTTCTTCCTTCTCTTAGAGCTGTGAAAATTCCAACCTGCCTATCCCATGTTCCGAGTGTCTCCAAATGTGCACTGTTCAGTACAGCCAAAAAAGCTCAGCCCCGGGCTTGTCTGCCCTCTCCAAAAGACCTGACACTGCTTTTGGGGAAGAACTGAAAAACCTGGACTCTGGCAGCCCCTGCCAAAAAATCTGCCCAGTAGAGCAGTTGCACAAGGAACCAGATGTGATGGCTTTCAGAGTCTTTTTAAACTCTTTTTCCTCTCTTTGAGTCAGATCAAAGCTGTTGTGCACAAGCAAGCTTTCTTTTTAAGGAAAGAATGACTTTTATGCAGAAGCAAACTAGATTCTGTGGAGTTTTGAACAAAAATATTTATATTGAATGCATGCAACTTCATTTCTGCCCCTTTCAGGTCAGGCTATGTTAACAGAAGTATCTAAATGTTCATCTCAGATGGCCAGTTTCTACTGGCCTCAGCATTCTCTACAGGGGTTTTTTGTTTTTTTTTTTTTTTTTTTGGTTGAAATTTTACATTATTTGCATTGTGTAAAGCTCAAAATCAGCTTTATTTTCCCCTTTAACCTTAGATTTTGCTGCTTTTCCATCTTCCAGTATTGGAAAAGAAACTTGATTTCCCATGGGAATCAAAATTTCCTGTAGCTTTTTGCATACGTACACAAAGGTTGGTTTCATGAACTATACGGGACAGGTCCCCAGAGAGAAAACGTCGCCTTTGGTGCCATGCACAAGGCTCTGCCTCTACCTGGAGACATGAAAATACACGCACAGGCAAAACTTGTCATGCACTTCATGCGAATTTCCTTTACCAAGTTTGGACAATTAGTCCATTTCTAGCTGAGGAAAAAGAAAGGTAAAAAAGCTGATTTCTCTAGCACAGCATGTCCTTTCAGCAGGGTTAACAGGCTGAACAATGAGAGCTGCAGAATATCCAACTCACGTCACTCAACCTGGAAAACAGACCCAACTCTAAAAAGGGCTTCTCACCCAGGAGATGCCGTGCCTGCACAGAGCAGATAGGTGAGCTTTGCCCAGTTACTGCTCATGTTTGTGCTACAAAGCCTGCAGGAGTTTCCCAAGGAAGCAAACTATGGAGAAGGAAAGAGAAAAACAGCTCCACTGACAGAGGCATGAGATGTCCTCTCTGGGGTGGTGAGCAGGCACCCAATGCGCTGCAAGCATCCTGCGGCTGCACAAAGCTTGGGAAAATAACTATTATCATAACTTCACGTAGGACTAGATAAAACAAGGCTTAAGTGCACTCTGCTGCCTGTTAGGCCTTATCTTGAGGGGCTCTCACATGGAACCACGGCATGAACTTCAGTATTGTGCTGCTATTTCCTGATGAGATGTCTCTCAGTACTGCTGCAAAATGATTCCCAAGGCAGCTCCGGCTGCAAGCCAAAAGGTACAGCAGTAATCCAGCTGTGGATAAGATGGATTCACACACACACCAAACCTGGAGCACCCTGGCACGTTTCAGCTGGCTGAAGCAAGGGGAGGTAGTTAATCTCCTCTTCCAGGCAATGGCAAATTTTCACACCAAATGGAAAATTCAGCTCAGTCATTCTCCGATCACAAGTGATCATGGACAGTGTGCTAGAAAAATAGTTTAGTTTAAAAATAATAATACCGGGCTTAATTGACTTGCAAGTCCCTACAATGCATCTGAGCTGTGCATTGGTAATTGGATGATGGGCACTTAAGAACTCCAATCAAATGTGCTTTAGGAACTAATTCGCCTCAAGATGAATGATTCTTTAACAGTTAGAATGATGCACAAGTCAAATGCTGCCTTACTTTCCCCACCACATTCAGACAGCGTTGTCTGGAGTGCTGCACAGTTACACAACTCCCAGGTTAATAACCACACAGAGGAGCGGTGAGGCTGAGAAAGCCAGCGATGCCTTTGCATGTCTGGTAAAGCTACACTGAAAACAAAAGCTCTGATTTTTGAGGTCTTTCTCACTGCTTCATTTTAACCAGGGCTGGGGGTGTTATTTCATGCTCCAGTAGTTGCACTAATAGAGCCGCTCTGTGCGAACTGAATGAGATTTTCCTGGTTGTGAACACCAATGCCTTGAACAGCTGGGCTAATCTGAATTAACCTATACTGCATAAATACACTTGAGTCCACAAATACAAGATGACATTAGCATAGATTCCTAGCGAGCTGACTCAAATTTAGACACTGTAAAAGCCTGGGGGAGTAGGGAAGAGAGTTAATTCAAAAATTCAGATGGGAAAACCACCAAGCCTACATTTCTATCGAGAGACAGTTGTAATTTGTGTGCATGAATGCTAGCTAATTCTCTGGTAACATTCGTACAGGAAAATAAAAACCCCAAACAAGGAAAAAAAATCACCAACATAAGGATGCCAGTCTTCTTCAGGTGTAATTCTAGGTGAGGACTAAAACTTGCCAGAAGGAATTGAACCAAGCGTGCAGTAGGGTCTAAATTGGTTCATGTAATTGCTCAATATCCTAAGCTCGAACCTGAGGCAGAAACAAGAAGGACACAGCACCTGCTGAAAAGAACAGCAACAATCCCTTTATTTGCAGTAAATAAAAACAACAAAATCCTGCTTTTACAATGGCTGCAGTAGCAGTTTATTATTGTTTCACAATGTATGAAACAAGGTCGATCGTGGTGGTGTAATTAACTACATTATCAAGAAAACACCTAAAACCACCAGCTCTGAGGAAGCTAGCAACAAGCAATGTCCTTTGCTTCTTCCTTCAGAGCCTGCCTGGCTGAGATTTGTGACACAGCAGTTGACACATTACTGCTTCCAAACGACACCTCTCTGGGAAAAGTGCAGCAGTACAAGCACTTCTCTGAGCTGTATTTTTTGAACAAAAGCAGCTCCTTCTTTAAACTGAGACCTTTTTCCTCCTCTTCAGAAGAAATTCACTGTTTGCTGCTCTGTGATGACCAAAATAAGAGCCTAGGATCTCAGGGTGATATTCTACCAAAAATCTGCACACTGATCTCTTAACCCCTTCGAGAGCCTTCCCTTCCATGCTCCCTTTGAGGAATGAGCATTCATTTACTCAGCCCTCAGGCGACCTCTCGCCTTAGAGCTGCACTTAAAATAATCTAAACCTCCATTTTGGTAATTGTCTGCCTTGAAGTTTAACTGATCTCTGAAAGAGGCTTCCTCCTGTTGTGGCAAAGGAAGCCCAGAGAGTTCACCCCGTTCAAGGGGAATGTTTGGACACCCATCTCTAAGCTGCCATTTCAGTTTTCAGCGCACACACAGTAGAAACTGAACGAGTTCCTCTCCGCAGTCTTGTCATTAATGCATAATTACAATCTCATCAGCAGGGCCAAGCACCTCGTGCAAGAGATACTTCACAAATGCTCGTTCAAAGTGGTGCCCAAATGAGGGATGGTCCACGTAGGTGTTTCAGGCTGTGAATGTTTCCGTTTCAGCTGCAACTGTTTCTGTTGCCATCTATGACCCGTGGGGCTTTTTTAAAATTCTGCATTCCTTACAGCAAATACAATTATTTTAGCCCTCCTGGATGACTCCTGAATTTTCTAGGATGATTTTTAAACTGTGATGGCACAGTTCAGCATAAATCCTTGTAAACACAGTTGTAGAAATAGTGTTTATTTCAGCTGGTATGAAAATGTGCTTTCTTTGCTCCGGGGCAGTAACTAACAGCGTTTAGAGCCTGAGTGATCAGAACCCCCAGAAACTTGATCATACCCCTAATATTGACCACATGAGTGGAACCAAGGAGGAAAGAGAAAGCTGCTGCCATGCTCCTTAGATACATTTCAATATTAAAATGATTTTACACAGATGACATGAGCTTGGCAGCTTTACTGCAAGGAAGAACCTACATGAAATTTCTTTTTTCCTTGTTTTAAATTCAGGTCAGATCATCTGATTAATATTATGTAAATGGAAAAGTTTAGATATCCATAAGCTGGAAACAAGCAACAAGAGAGGGTTACAAGAGGTTCTGTGTAGCAATTATAAAAATATGTGCTTTTAACTAAAGAGATTTTCTGAAAAAGAAGGACTTGATCGCATTTAAGATACAAACCAGGAAACCGATTAAGATTTGACATTTACTTGCTTAGCCCAAGGTCACCAATTAGATTAAACAACAATGCAGAAAAGGACAATGGGAAATTAAATGGAGCTATGAAAGAGCAAAAAGATATAAAATGTAGAAATAAGCAAATCGGTTGCTAAAAAATGTATTTGGATAACATTAAATCTATGCTACAGTATTAGAACTTCAGCCAAGAGTTCAGAAGTCTGAAAATACACAGAGTACAACTACAAACTGTCCCTTGTCTGTTTGTACTCAACAGCTTGTCTTTAATTACATCACCAGTTTAGGTTTTCCCCCTAAATGAGTCAACAATAGATATGAGTCTCAGACAGTGTTTAACCCCAGTTTTCCATGATTTTGATCTTACTCAACAATAACGACCCTCAGCTCCAGCCCTTTCAATGCACAAATTCTCGCTGCCTTTGCACTTTGCTGATCAGGGCGGGGAGGGTGTCTTGGCTTTTCCTGTGTCTCTGGGCAGTAGTTTGCTGTACAGAGAACACAAACTGTCTGCAACTCAACTCATGCAATGGGCAGGCAACACCCACACAGCTTCTGGGTTCATCAGCAGCAGAAACTGAATTTGGGATTTTCTGCTACTGCGCTGAAGAGGGAATTAAACTCCTTCAAAGTATTCCTTACTGGAGGAGAAGGAGAAACCCCAGCCAGTGCAATGGGGTTTCTCCTTCTCCGCCAGTAAGGAATACTTTGAAGAAGGGAACATTTCCCCAGTGTGTCAGGAAAGCTTGGACCTCGAGGTCATTTCAGCCATCCTCCACCACTAGAAATTAGATATTCAGCACCTTCCAGAAGGAAAACATCTAACATTAGTTACGCAGGTTAGAGAACAGGAGAGGTGCACTTGGTTCTGTCCATAAACTGAGCCACTGCCAGCACAAAAGCCTTCAAAACCACAGGAATACTGCATTTATCAAACAAAAAAGAATATTGCCATTCTATTTTATTGCAAACCAATTACCCTTAAATTTCCATCTGCACTTTTAAGAAAGATTAAAACTTATGAGAAGACTGAAGAGGAACAGTTGGAAATGCGATTCTGCATGGATGGAGAGGAACAGTTTTCACATTGATACTTAGCAAGGCTTCCCGGATCTCTGTACAATGACAATTGTGCTCTACTTGAAGAGGTTCTGCACCTGAACAAAGAGCACTCACCCTAATTTATTCACCTCATTCTCATACACCTCGTTTAAACCACACCTCTTCAAAGCAAAGGCTGCGATGCATCCCTGCAACACTGAAATTTGAACTGTGATTCAACTTGAAGTCGAGGTATTACAGGCAGACAAGTTAATGTCTGCTACCCTGCACAGATGGAACACACAGTAAATCTCGCTCCTGTTTGCGCCAGAAAGAAGGGAAACTGGAAGGATGGCAAATCTTTGGCCTATTAAAAAGATGTTGAGAAGGGAACTAATAAAACCTTGTCATGACTTTCAACAATATGGAAGCAAAAAGAGTTTTAATAGCTAACAGACAGAGTGTTCAGGAAGACTGCCAGCACAGGTAATTAATCTTTTCTAGAGCAGTTTTACTAAATTACTGAGTGATCATGTGAGCCTTACCTCACAGATCAGGGCCATTTATGCAAAAGGAAGAAATAATGAATGAAAAGCAGATAACTAATGATGCCTCCTCTATTGATTCTTCCAGCACCTCGAGATTGACACCTTCAACAGTGCCTGGATCCTGAGGCCATGGATCAGGCTCAGAGTAATTAAGGGATGTTCACATTTCGACCATGACCATATATATACGTCCATTGGATTCCACATGGAATTTTCAATACTCTGTTAATCTGATTTGGGCTCTTTACGAGCAGTTGATTAAATCTGTATGAATCAGGGGGACCCAAAGATAAAATTTCTGATCAGTATTCTTCAGGAGAGTTAAAAGAACTCTTAGCCAAAGTAAAATGCTTGGCAGCTGAGTCACAATCCCTCTTCAGAACAGATTGTCTAGAAATCTTAGGACAACATATTCCCCAGATGAAAACACGTCACCCTGTAAGTCAATGAAAAGGGGCCACCTTCCTTCAATAAAATATACATTTAAATTATGTAAGAAATTTTCATTACATTTGATACCAAAATACAGACGCTCCTGGTATTAAAAGAACATTCCTTCTCCTTCATGCAAAGTACAGTATACACCAATAAATTCATTTTTAAGAAGGCTGCATACAGAAATAACTTCTTAAGTGCTTGCCACAGGCAGGCAGGTATGAGACAGGAGTATTTTGGGTTGAGTTGGCAGTTGTGAGGCACACGTGTGTTCAAGAACTAATGTCGAAATGAGACATCTAACCCCAGTTTGTATTCCAAACAGCCAGTGCTCAGTGCCACCATTTATCTCTGCAGGCTTTTCATCCAGGCACTTTTTGAGCCTTGACTTGTACAACATCAAGTGTTTTATACTCACAGGTACAGTGTTCAAGCCTTGATTTATGTCTCAGTATCCTCTGCTCCCTAGTACACTACTCAAGCCTTGATTTATAGCCGGGTTGAGGGAATCAATTCAGATAAAACACTGTTTGGCAAAACCTTCACCCTTTCCGTGAGCCAGCACAAAGAGGAACCTTTTCTGTATCGTCTCACAGAGCTATGCCCAACTTTTTGCTCCACTTTTGGGGAAGCTATTTAGTTCAGAAAAAAATCCCAGTTTTTCTCTACTCTCCTCTCAAGAACCTACACAAAAGAGTTGATTCGGCTCCTTAAACTTCCAGCAAGTTCACTGAACATAGGTTGTTTGCTTTCTTCTCCTCATAAAAAAAGAGAGGAGCAGATAGAGTCATCTCTGCAATTCCCTATTTCTTTAGGTTGTCTTAAGAAACATAATTACAGACCATGTCTTCCAACACCAATAGTTACAGCAGTCTTACGGTAAGACCATCTGGGTTTGCAAGAAAAGCTCAAAGCTTTGGAACATTATGGTATTTAAATAAAAAAATTACTTAATTATTAAAAGTTAATTATACTTGTCATTAAGCCTTTGAATCAGAAATGTTACCCTCAGCCAAAAGTAGAGAATCGGATGAAAACAGGAAGAGTTGGGATTTATTGCATTTGTCTAACCATGAAACCTCAACCAGATAACCATAAGCCCAGAAGGAATTCACTTTGATTACCAGGAGAGCATTGGCACGGATACCAGAGCCCTCAGAGCCCCACGGCCACACACACAACCCGTACTTCCTTCCAGCACAGCTTCTCACCTCCAAGCTCAGCTAAGGCAGGCTCCTAAGGCTGTGCACTAAGTACCTGAAAATCTAAAATTCTCGAGATTTGAGCTTCACCAGAGCTTCTCCTTATAGAAACTGCTAATCTGAAGCCTCAAAAATGGTTGTTTTAAATGATTGGGTACAGAGGGGAGTGGTGTTAACCAATGAGTCCAATTGTTTCTTCAGTTTTTTCAAAACATTCTTCTCCAGTTGGAGAACCTTTGCTTAAGAGAGTCTCTCTGCAGGCAGATGATTACAACATCCTGAAACCTTGACACTAATTTTGCCCTTTTTGTTGCTTTAACTAACAAAAGTAGTTGATATCCTGAGCACAGCCTGATGTAAAGAAATGAGGGCAAAGAAAATAAACTCCTGGAAGAATAAAGAGGGACTTGAGAATGAAAAGAGGAAGGTCTAGCAGAACCTTCCCTAGCTCTAAAATACAGCATAAAACCATCCCAGCAATCCTGAAGTGATGGAAAGGCAACAGAATTGCAGATACGTCTCTTTAATCTTTCCATTTTTCAGGAAAATTTGTCTTATTCAACCACTCCATGTCAGTTCCTAATTGCTGAACTCTGCCCCCACTGAGGAATTTCACTCTGACAAAAGAGGGAAAGACACCAAGCCTCAAGCCTCATGGACATCAACAGGGCAAATATTCCTGCTGAGGGGAAATCTGCAGCCTCAGCCAACTCTTTACTCTGCACCAAACGTCTATTTCAGGACAAAAAAAAAACCCCAACAACTTTCATTAAGCGGTTATAATCATGAGAACAAAGCCACAGGAAAGATTTCACTAGACCTGCACTTTAGAGAAGTGCTTGAAACAAAACAGGTCTTAAATGAACTCCAGAAGACTGGGGAGTGAGGATGAAAGGTGTGGTGCCCATGAGGAAGTCCGAGGAATCTTCTTCCAGGTCCTGTTTCCACACAAAGCACCGAGTTGGCTCAGCCTTGGCACAACTGAGAGTGTAGAAGGCATCTTACCCTAACTGGCCCCACTAAAGCACACACTTCATCTGAGACCTGCTCCAGAACCTTCCATCCCTGCCCCTTCCCATGCATTACCTACCAAAACAGAACTGCACTCCTCTGTACCAGAAAGGGAGGAATGACAGCAGAGACACTGGCTATGTTGCCTAAGCCACAAGAGATTGATAGCCTGGGACATGAACTGTGCCCTCATAAATCCCAATAAAAAAGTCTTAACTGTAAGGCCGTTTTATTGCTATTCTGATTCCTCTCTAGCAGCTTAGTTCCCCAATTATAAGAGCACCTTTTTATGTTACAGCCTCCTCATCACTTTTTCCTCAAAGTGATTCTGAAGCTATTTCAGCCTATATTCCATAAAAAACCTCTGAATGAATTCCAGGTTATCACCACAGAATAGCACTCAGATAGCACTGTTTCCTCCAAGGTAATTTTCATACCTTAATTATCTCATTGCTTGAATCATCTTCCACAAGAAGCCCACAACAAGCACAAGTCAAAGCAGTGCACTTAAATAAAATAGAGAATAACACAAACTGTATTCGAATGCAGGGCTGTCCTTAGCAAAACCTCATATACACAAAGGCTGAAAAAAAGGCAAAATTTTACTTTTCTCTTCCCCAGTCATGTTAGCTCCTTTTAGACATAAACTATTCATAATAACACATTTGCAAGATCCCTGCAGGCCATTTTATCTCAGTTTAAACATCTTAAAATACTTGCACTTACTGAAGTTCCCCAAGTTGCACTTTGTTGGGGCTGTTGTTGCAAGATGTATGGTCTGTTGTGCTTGCACATTCTTCTTCTTGGAGCACACATTGACAGGGCCGGAGAAGGATGTCACATACTAAGAACACAAGCCAGGAGTTCGACAGTCTACATGGGAAAATAAAAATTAAAACACTTGAAATTCTGCTTTTAGGCCAGCTGACTGTCACCGACTGAAGGTAACTTGCATGGTGATGCAGAGCTCCAGCAGCAAATAGAAAGGAAATGAGTACATCGTCTTCCAGCTTGTCTGCTTCAGCTGCCAGGTAATTAATGAGTAAAAAGGAGGATAAACCTAATCCCCACTTGTCTTGGGGATGGTTTATATCCCATATCCATTTTTGTTTTGTGTCTGGAATGGTCACCGCCTCCCCCAGCTCCGGGAGTATCACAATGGGTGAGGGTCAGCCTGGGATCCTGGGAGGGTTGGTGGTCAGGGGCCACTGCTTCCTTCCAGTGGGGTGGGAGTGGCGTGGGTGTCTGACTGGAGATATCATTGCTTTCGTCATATTTTCCATTCCGAGGGAGGCTCCCACCTTCCTTGGTGAACACCTGCCTTTCAAACCAAGACACCGTTATGTGGCTCAATTCCATCCTACCTCTTCCCACTGATGCCTTAAGATT
>VYZT01055264.1:2927-16089 GCA_013400735.1 Pomatostomus ruficeps | reverse complement strand
GTAATCTTTAGTTATATAGTAGACAGTTTTCAAAAGGGCTTTAGTCTGATGAGACAAGTAACTTTTATTTGACAAATTTTTTGTGCTGTAGAAATTAAAAGCCAATTAAGAAATGCAGTGGTACTCTGGAAAGAGAAAAAGATGTTTTAAAAGTAAGCAACCTCAGTTGTAGAGCCCCCACTGTTCCCAGTCTTTGACTATTTTGCAATTTTACTGATAAATTTACAATGAACAAAAGTCATATTTAATGAAAACCAAATCCTATATTACAGGAGGTACATATGGTGCTTGAATATTAAAAATACTGTTCAAAAAAATAAAATTATTAAATACAAGTATGTAAACTGGTAAGAGCTTGCATGTAAAATTATGTTGTATAAAATGAGATAATGGAGATGTCGTACATATTCTGATTGTCTCAAAGTTTGTGTTGAGCCACAAGATGAATGTTATATGCATCAAGAAAGGGGTAAAAAAGGGGTGAGAGACTGCAATGAGTGGATACTCTTGATCTTGTTAAAGAGAATATTGGCAAGGACATACTGTAAGGAAAGTACGTTTCATTAAATATATCAAATTGCTGGAAGGCTGATATGGAAAACTTTTAGTATTTCCCAGGGAAAAAAAAGATGCTGGTTTTCTGACTAGAAAAAAAAAAGTAATAGTTTTATGAAATTGTTTGTATTGCTTCATAAAATTGATTTTAATTTATCATCAAAATAAAAAGTAAAATTAAGCAGTAACCACATAATAATAATCTGAGAAGTTTCTACAGTCAGTAAAAAGACTTAGACTAATATTTAACCAAAATTATTATAAAATATTTGAGAAAATTTTGTAAACAAAATATAAATTTGTGAAGACACTGTTCAAAAATACTGGATCTTTAATTTCTTTCAGAATGCAATACTCTACAGAATGTGATAAAGGGTCTAACACAAATTATTGAAAACCAGTGTAATGTGAAAGGTAAAAGCAAAAAATGTTATTATATATATGCTGTACTGTAATTTCAAATGATCAGGCATTTAATTTTTTTGTTTATATTTACTGATTTTTTCAGAGAGAGAAACTTACTGGCAGACAAACAGAAACAAAAAAATGTACCTAAAATAAATCTTGTGCAGTAATAAATGTCTATTGCCATTATCTTACTTAGAAACTGCCTCAGGGAAGTTATTTTAATCAATAGCGGGGCTTTAAATTAATTTCAGCATAACAGACAATTTTACAAAAGGTGAGAAAGTATCATTCAGCTGTTGCATTGTAGACTATTCAAGTGTTTATACGTAGTTTTTATCACTTGGTTAAACCAAAGTGTCTTAATCCTCAAAATAATGTTATTAAATGTTATTGCTGTTATCCACATATCCTTGACAACTACTCACTTTTACTTGAAAATAACACATACAAATATTTGCTGCATCTTTACACTGCAGCTCAGCAATACACCATGCAGTTAATTTTATAACCATTATGAGTTCAAGGCATACTAACAAATATAGTAATAAACCTCAACCACTGGAAGTATATGGATATTTTTAATGCTCAAACTGATATTAATAATAAAAAAAGCATTAACTATTTTCTCTAAATGCTGCACTTGGATACTATTTTCTAGTTTTTGGGAAACAAGCACTTAAAAATTGCGTTTTCCAATTTGAAACTGTTGTAGCCATGACAATAGTCTTTCATTTTCTGAGTCAAAGAACTTTGCATCTAGATTTTCTTGAATGCATAATTTATAGAAGGCTAAAGACAGTTCTAAGTAGTAACACTGGGCAAATATTATGATTAAGTGATGAGGAAAAAACAGACTGACAGTATCTAGTTCTGTCATGATGACTATAATGCAAGTGATTACCTTATTCTGTTTTCATGCTAATTGAAATTGTCAGAATGTACTTTTTAGTGTACCATAGAGTTTTTATTTATGTAGATGAAAATGATAGACTGAAGGGTACCGTTCACATCTTGGAAGATAAATTGAAGACTTGTGAAGAGGTATGTCACAAATTATCATTCTTTAGGTAGAGGAATAGTATTGCATCCCTATTGCATTTTATATCTTTTTGTTCTTGGGTTTGCTATTGATACTCTTATTGCTGCTCTTTTCTCAGTATTTATCATGTGTAAAAAGAGAGGGGTTGTTCTCACGACAGTATCCATATGAGAAGATGTTAGAAGAACTAAGAGGTTAAAACTACCTTGGTGCTGAGAACTTTGGCTCAATCTGAGATGCACTTGGGAGTTTTTTAGCTGTATTTTGCTTTAAATTCAGCTTTACTTTCACAATTATAATCCCTTGCGTTAAAATAATTTCTTGTGTGGAAATAAGTTTGTGACATTGAAGATGACTGGTTGTGCTGCCAGAGAATCAGGAATGGTCTGAATTTTGTCTAGTTTATTCAGGAATAAATACTACAAAGATAATAGGTCTCTACTTCTTATCTGTATCTCATAATAAACTCCATATATGATCTCTCTACTTTTTATCTATTAGCAGGGCTAATCATAGTTCTCTGTGTGAAGAATGGATATCTGTTACCTGTTTAGGATTAAGAATCTCACTGCTGATTTCCTTTGCCCATGTTTGTACTATGAGTTACAAGTAAATATTTATACCAATAGAGCTGTTATCTTGACAGTTCAAGTAAAAAATTAGTAATGCCTTCTGAAGCATGTGAGAAACTATTACTCCACACATTAAACACGTGTGTGAACACGGTGGGACTTCCTGGTGTTGTTCTGAAGGCACCTGACTATGTCCCCATATAGTCTTACCCCAGTCAGTGACTGCCTCTGTGAGTGCCCTCAGGCATTGCTCTGGTGAGTGGTGACTTGTCTTGTCAGAAGGCTGCAATGAGAGCTTTGGAGTGAGCACCTCGACAGTGGCAGCTATGGACAATTCCTTGATAATTCTGGAGTAGTCATGGGAGTAAATTTGTAACTGGCATGTTCAAACTTTATCAGTACCACCAGCATCACTACTGCAGGTATCACTGATGTGTCTACTGCTACCAGCATGAAGTTGTGGAATCCTTGGTATAAGAAATACTATCAAAATTCATACTTGAATCAATTCTAGAATCAAAAATCCACAAAGGTGAAACTATAGTCCCTGAACTAACTGCATCATTGTGTCAGATCCTGGTCTGGGGAAAGGAATATTTTCTTTCCATTTGCCTGTTCCCCTAAGAAGTACAATTTTTAATTTTATATTAACAGATAGCTGTAATACAATGAAATTTGCTATATTTTTCATCTGTGGACTTCAGCCAGACTGTGTAAGAAATAATTGGGCATTTAAATTTACAAGATTGAGGATAAAACAAGTACTGAATTATAGAGTACTGTATATTTTTGCATGATGGTTGTGCTTTGCAGAAGGCTAAGAGAACAGAAACTGCAAAATCTTTATAAAACATTTTACTTTCACAGGAGTACAAAGATCAAATTGAGAAACTCATGATAGAATTTCAAAACAAAGAGGAAGACCACAAATTAGAAATAACACAGTTGAATTGCAATATAAGGAAAAAATGTAAGTTCTTTGAAGACTGAACTCTTTAGCAATGGGTAAAACATGCTGTGACCTGTGGAAGCTACATTTCGTCTAGGATAAATATGACTTCCACTTCTTAGTGGAAACGTGAACACTAGAAGTGGGCAGTGTTTAATGGAATTTTATCTTTGCTGAAGAGAGTAAACAGTGGTAATTAAGCAATAGTACAGCAATACAGGATAAGCAGCCCAAATAGTTAGAACAAGTACTGGGACTGTGGGCCTAAAAATCTGAAGGAATGAAGTTGTGGGTTAAGTGTTTCTGAAGGAATGAAGTTGTGGCTTAAGTGTTGACTGGAACCTTGCTTTGAACTGTAACAGAGACTGCTGTTAGAATGTTCTATCTGTCTTCAGTAGAGCAGAACATTATTTTCACATGTAAATAATACTGCATTGAGAAAAAACTGATTTCAATGTTCATTTTCTCCATTAGAGGCATAACCTTAAAAAGTAGGATGGTTTGGTCATCCCTATAGCTGAAAACAACAAGGAAAGCTTTTGTAAATTATGATGGTTTTTTAAAAGGACTTTATCTTACTGGGATGGGACAGTGTGGTTTTCATATAGTTTCAGTATGGTTTTTGCTTGAATGAAATTGTCTCCCAGTGAAATGATGACCTAGTGTTCAAGAAAGTTTTAATATTTGCAAAATTATGTTAATTTTTCATCTAAACATCTATAATCATAATATTTGGTGTTACTGTGTCACTAGTTGAAGCAAAAGAAATGGAGTATATAGAACAGAGAGAGAAAAAAGAACGGGAAATATTAGAGCTAACTAGACAGCTGAAAATTCAAAATGAAGAGAAGAAGAATGAAATAATTAAACTGCAGATAGAGGTATGAATTACAAAGCTGACGTAAAGATCAACTGGGCATTGGGTAAACTTCAAAGAGACTGTGTAGTAAAAAAATGTTAATGTGATGGAATCTAGAGAACTTAATTATTTATTGTCTTTACAAAGATCAGTGGCAGGTGCTCCCTTCCACAATGGTAAGTGACTCCTACTCAGGAATCAAGTTCCACCTACTGTATGGGGAGGCTGAAGGTTGCCCTGCTCTTGTTCCAAATTAAATTACTTTGAAACTTTTTTAGATTTTGAGCTTTAAAAATTTCAACAATGTTTTCTGCTTAACTTTCCTGTTTTTAATTTCTGAATACTGGGAATATATATATATTTTAAATAAAATTCCAATAAAACTTTCTAATCCTGCAGAGATTTAAGCCAGAGCACTCAACATGTATTTCATTGCTCAGGTTTTAAACCACTCTCATCACAGAAAGAATTAAGGAAATACTTCAAACCTTTCACACATCAAAAAAGAAATAAGATGTGAAAGTGTTCAGGCTGAGTTACCCCTGAGTTACCCTACATAAGAGAAGAATGGTGGTTTTGGAGGTTTTTAGCATCCTCTGTATTTTCTTCTCCTGTTGATATGTGGCTGAGAAGCCTTCAATTTTTCTTTTTTTTTTTTTTTTAGAAGCATCTTTTTTATCTATATTGTTTTAGTTTATCATATTTGTACTACTTTTGCAAAATTTTGACTTTTTTTTAAAGAAACATAAGTTGTAACTATTCTTTTTAAAATAAATGTAAGTAGCTTCATTTTTCTAGGATTAATTAGTAGAAAGGCTTACTGTTACTACCCCCAGGCAAAAAACCACAACTAATAAAAAGTGAAAATTATACTTGACATATTTAATGTACCTTTTTTTTCCCTTTTTATTCTTACTGTTTTGTCTTTGCCTGATTCTTTCAGTTCAATGCTAAATTGGCAAGAGCTCAGGATAAAACCACCAAGTCATTTTCAGACTCTTCAGTCTTGCCACAAAGTATCTATCGAAGGGTAGGTGCTCTCACAGCCTGTAGCACGCAGATACTGTTTCAGGGTGTTTGAGGCAGGAGTTTCTGGGGTTTCTCTGTGTGTTCTCTCCCACACACCTCTCCCACCTCTAGACCGCAGAATTCATAGAATCATAGAATAATTTAAGATAGAAAAGGCTTTTGAGATCATCAACTCCAACCATCATGGCTCTTGGCATATTGATACTGCTGAGGGTAAGCAACAACAAAAAGCCACACGTGAGGTGGTTTTAGTACAGAATTGTTAAACTGGAAACTTAAGATAGAACTAACATAAATGACTATATAAGCAGTGTATATGCCTTTTTTTTTTTCTTTGGTAGGCTTAAGAGTTTGGGATGTCAGACAAATAGGATTCTGGGGAAATAATTAGTAATTTTGTGATAAAAAACACTGAGGAAAATATTCTTATTAGAATATTTCTTACTCGCAATAGCAAAATTCACTGTTACATAATTTTATGTGTTGTTTAAACATGAAGCCTTTGCCTTCATTTTTACAGAAGCTGCAGCATCTCCAGGAAGAGAAAAACAAGGAAATTGAAGTTCTCCGAAACACCATAAGGGACTTGGAGCAACGCCTTAATAAAGGCCAAGACCTGCCCTTCAGACGGAGGCGATTCTGAGTATATTCTGAGGAGGCATTTCAGTGTTTCAAACTGTGCATCTCAAAATAAAAACAAGATGTAAAGAAAGTATTTTTTATTGGAAACAGTCTTGTCAAATATTCCAAAGGCATGCATTCTGTGTATATTCAGAGCTACTCTCTTGCTAATCAGCATTCACAATAAAAATATTCAGGTTTTGTAGGGGTAGTAATTTCCCTATTAAACCATCATTAATTATGGTGTATGCTTTCATAGCAGTTTTCTTTTCATGAATATTCTCTTCATCCAGAAATCCTTCAAACAACTGGATTCACTTCCATTCAGTTAATCAAACACTAGGAATGCTAGGCTACAGACAAAGAAGTTATACAAGTTTAAGTGGTATATTATGTTACTAATTGATACAGATTTATCAAATTCAGCACTGTTATAAACAAAGATAAACATTACACCAAGATTAAACTTGTTTCATCCCTCCCTTTTTGATTCTGACACCGAGTTGTTAACACTACTTCTCACTTTAGGATGATCTTACTGATTTAGTAGGATTTTACAGGCTGTAGCAGTATGTATTAATGGACCCTCTTACTGTATCTAAGCCATGAAAGTTAAAGCATATAAATCTGTTACTTGAAAATAAAGCAGTTGCTGTCTGTAAATTACATTTTTGATGTGAAATTATTCTATCACACTGCTTAAAAGTAAGTTTTGCTTGTACATGATTTATATCCCCAGGTTAGAAAAAGATCAAAAACTTCACCTTTTGAACATACTGTCTTCTTAATAAAAAATGATTAAAAGATCTGTCTTGGTTATCTTCTGTTCTAGATTGCAAAACATCAGACAGGAGCCCCTAGGTCATAGTTTATGCTCCTGTCCTCACAAATGCAAGCAGAATGTTAGAAGAGAAACAAGAAAGACAAATTAATCAAGAATGCAGACACCTTCCCAGTGGAACTGAAAAACAAACTAGGGGTCAATTAAATTCATTTAAATCATGAAGCTTTTCACTGATGGAATTTGACAGGTATTCTATAATTCTAAGAACACTGCTCTAAAAGTATACTTCTTTGCATTATTTTAACTCCACACACCTGTCAGAATAATTTTGAATTTGGGGCAATAAAAATACTTAATCTGTTCATTTTTCTGCTCTTGCAACTATATGAACTGAGCTAGTGGGACTCCCTTGTTTCTGGAAGGTGCTTAGTTTGTTTTTCAGGATCAGTTTCTCACCTTTTCCTGTCACTGTCAGGTGTCAGTAGTTTCACTTGCTCCTGCTGGTGCTGAACGTCAGGCAGCAGAGAACAGACGTCACTGTCAGGACTCAGTGATGTCCTCTGCTGCCAGCTGCCCATGTCACCTGCAAGAATTTGGTAGTGCTCCACGACACTGTCAAGTGGCAGAATTCCCTAGCTCTTCAAACAAAAGGTGTCGACAATGACAGGATCAGCTACTAGAGGCTGAGTCTGATCCTGTCTGCCAATTTCAAGTTAACTGGTTTTTACAGCTGTTTTTCCCTTTCTTTCGTAGTTTTCTATCTTGTGCAATTTCCACAATTTCTCCTGGAGGGACAGTGTCTACCTGCTCCTGGCTAGCTATCTGACCGTGTCTGTGACGGCCGAACACCCTGTGGCGCCAGCCGCTGTGAGGATGGTGTCTCTCAGTCGCTGAAGCAGCCTGGTGGTTCTCATGCTCGGGATCTCGACTGCCCACGTGATGGTGCTGGTGGTGGTGGCGGTGGTGGTGGTGTCGATGTCTGTGCGGGTTGTGGGGATAGGGATGCTGGCCTGTCAGTGTGGGTTCTACCTCTGACAGCTCTTCACCTGCCTTTTTAGTGATGTTTTCACATACACCATCAATATCAGGTTCCTGCAAAACAGAGGCTTGCATTAAATACAGGGACTGCATTTAATTAAACTAGTTGTAAAGTATTAATTATCTTGACATTTTTGCAGAGCATGAAAGCCAGTTTTAAATTATTTGTGCTATTTTGTTGAAGAATATATGAATATATCAAAAATAACCAGATGTTGCCACACCACTGATAACTAGAGAGGGCTCTTTAGCAATTATAATTTCAGTAATTGCTAATAACAAGTATTCTTATTCTAGATCCCACATCTGACCTGTCTGTGGTCTACAGTTAGCCAGAAAGCTGCACAATGGGGTCAAAAATTGTATTTCTAACTGAACTTTCATGACTGTGTATGTACATTGCTTGATAATCCTTAAAAGTATTTCTGATCTTAAATGATACATAGAAAACTCCTACCCTTTTATAGAAGTAACAATAATTTTTCACCTTGTATTTTGACTTTTTTAAAAGAACCATTGTAGAACAGTTAAAAAGAACAGTTAACAGTTTTAAAAGAACTGTGTTTAAATGCAAACTACAATGAACAGTAACACAAACTAGCTTGAGTTTGATTCCCGGGTTTTTTTAAAAAATACTGGTTTTTTTATGTACTTACCCATTCCACAAAATTGGACTAGTTAATCACTCACTAGCTCTGTATAACTCTACAAACAGAATTACCCTCCAAGACTGCATTTACATTTCCAACAATTGTTTGCATTTCTATCAAGGACAGGAATTCAGATCATCAATCAGTCTATTATAAATTAAGTCCAACTCACTTGGAAAAATGTTTAAAAGCTCTCTGTCAAGACACATGAAAGGTGTAAGTTCAAAATCATTTATATTTGGATTAACCACATTGAAATAATTTTTTTTAATACCAGTCAAATCCAGTTTTGTTCTCTACTATACACAGAATGAGACAAGAAAATACCATGTAAGAGCAGTTTCCACACTTGTTTTCACAGTATGCAATCTTAATAGATTCTTCTACATATTGAAAATGCAGGAGGGAGTAGGGCAGACCCAGATGATACACTAGACGGCCGCATCTAAGGAGAGAAAGAACTCTGTGGTTACAAATACCTACTATTAAATCTCTGTTCATATGATATCTCATTTTACTAGCATCAATCCACCCACACTGTACAGTCCCAAGGGGAGTGTTTCTGTTCAACTCCACAGACAAATCCAGCATCTTCCTTACAAAAGCCTGCCTGCTCCTCTGCACTGGCCAGTATGTGAAGCACCATTTCTGGCTGATGTGGTAACTGCACAGGCAAAAGCCTCTCCTTTAGTGGCACTTAAGACCAGCAGAGGTGTACTCATCACAAACCCTCGGGACTATGACAAGGGTTGTTTGCATAGTGGTTGCTGCATCCTTACCAAGGGTTTTTATGCAACCTAACAGGTATTTTGATTGTAGTGGGCCCTGCGGTGCACTCGCATTACTGATTTATTGTGCATGAGGGGATTGTTATGGTGCCTATTTTCCCATGCCTGTACTTGCATGTTCTGATGTGCACTTGACTACACAACTGGTCTGCTCGAAGGAACCACAGTAAATACAGAACCTGTACACAAGGGCAGCTTGCTCCGTGCCAACACAGAGTCCTCTGGCCTTAGCTCCCCACACGTGTGGGGAGCACCTCTGGGACCAGCAGGAGGCAAAGCCTTTGTGGCTAAGGCCCAACAAAGACACAGACTCCCAGTGCCGTAATGGATCATGGCCAGCCTAGTCCTATATCAATCCATAATGTACACTTATCCTGTGTGTTGACAGCACAAAACTGGTCAGCCTTTCAAATGCTGTGAGCCAGGTGTCTGGGCACTCTCCACACACTAAACACAGCCTTGTTCTGTTTGTCTGTTGTGTGACATCAGCCTTTCATATTTGGACATATTTGCTGCTGTAACATTCAAGTTCATTTCACTGTTAGTTTCATCCCATAAACCTAATGTAGCTAATTTGCTTAATTTCATCATATTACAGAAAAAGAGTATGTTTCTAAATCTGTATGAAACTTATTTATTGTTTAATATGAATTTGGAATGTTCTGTACAGTCATATAAAGTAACTAGGATAGACATGTTTCAAATGTAGGATTTTTCAAATAACTACCATCACATCAAAATTGAAAAATCGGGATTTCAATTACAGTTATTACTGGTGCTGCCAAAATATACACGTGCCAGAATCCTATATCAAAGTGCTATTTTCTTCTGAAGTTTTAAATGTCACCTAAAGATGGATTTTTCCTTATGTGTAGATGACATTTTCCACAACTGTCATCAAAATGTTTCCATGAGATAAAACATTCTGCTTGGACATGCATGGATGTAAAGAAGTTGTCTGAAAATAAAAACATCATAAAACCATAAACATGTTATAAAATTTTACACTCACTTATGTCAATCTAAATTCACAGTATTAAAAAGATAAAAGTATTTATTCCAAAATTACTTATGCAAAAAGCAGACTTTGCTTTTGTAGCTTTGTTTTTCCAGTAAATGCTAACACTTTTCTGAGTTCAACTTAGAAGCTGATTATGCTGTCTTTGTTATTTGCACATCAATGAAATAATATAGAGATTTACAAAGCACTACTCAAAATACAGGCAAATAGTTTTTCTGTGTTCCTCTGTAAGAACACACCTGTCATAGATGAGAAAGTCATCCTTGTTTCCATTTAAAGTAGTCCAGACATCATCTTGCTGCTCATCTTGTTGGTAGACAGTAATGTAGTCTGAAACACGTTCTTTTAGTAGGGGAAATTCCCTCCGGGATTGAGGTCCCTGATGGTTGACAACCACATACGAGATGTTGACCAATCCTTCATTCTCTAACTTTACTCGTAGGTCCTCCAAACTAGTGGGAATGTAAAGAAGCAAGACCATAAATTGCTAGAGAATCACAAGATTTGACACAAAAGTTAATATGCTCCATCCTGCTTTTATTACAGCTGTATGATGTGGAGTTTCTTCCTTTTCAGTTGTATCCTTCCTGTTGAATTTCTCTAAAAAACTTATTTTTCAGTTACAGGAAACAGTCTAGAATGTGGAAGATTCTTTAGAATTTTTCTAAAATGTAAGAACCAAACCCAGCTACCTTGAAAACCAAACACAAAGCCCGCTTTTAACTTAGATGGAGCCAGAGATTTCTTAATAAACTGGCAAAGCCTACTATGATATGTAAGTTGTGCAGCCTAGAAGGGCAAACTAAGATGTTCTCGCTGTGGCTAAAATCCAAATCTGAAACTGGTACTGTGAATTTTTAAGCCAAAATAATTTCACAATCCCTAAATGAATCAAAGATAAGGTCTTTAGGCAATTCCCGTTTGTGTCAGCTCAAAATTATTACTATTTTTGCAGTGATGATAGCTATTTATTTGCAAGGAGTAAATTCTAGAAACCAGAGCACCAATGTCCCAGGTCTTGTATGAAAACCTAACACTGATGACTTCCTTGAATGCTTCATCAATTTTTTGAAAGGCTAGTATTTATCTTAATTTCTGGATTTTTAAAATTTATGTAGGATCTCTGAACACAGGCTGAAAAGCCACACCAAAAGCACATGTTTTGATTTATTTTTTCCCTACATGTCTCACATAAGAAATGAGTGATCACAGATCTTTATTTCAGGTGATCTAGCCAAGCCAGAGAATTGTGATGTTTCTTGGTTTCACTATCTTTTCTGTATTAATCATCTGTTGCTGTTTCAGTCAGGTGTTCCATGTGATTTGGGTTTCATTAATGTCAAGTTGATCATACTGTTATGTTGTAAACATAATTTGGAGAAGATGATTGGCCAGCCAGGAATAGGTCAAGAGATAAAGAATCTTACCCACTGGCACAGAACCCTTCTGCTGATAGTGAGCCTGGTCACTAGGTCACACCATGTGATGGTGGCATTTGGGGCAGCCAGAGTTCATGGAGTGCATCTGTGGCAGGGCACATGCAAGGTTCTCAGTTGGATAACAAAAATCGGGACAAGACTCACGCTTACTTGGAAGCCTGCCGCAGGCACAGGGATCAGCTAGCCTGGAGAAGGGCCACCACTGTCACTGAGCCTCTGGAGTTCCACATTGGGTCCTCCTCCCCAATACGCCATTCTGGGGGCTCCTGGCAGTTCTGGA
Source organism: Pomatostomus ruficeps (assembly GCA_013400735.1). Lineage (NCBI taxonomy): Eukaryota > Metazoa > Chordata > Aves > Passeriformes > Timaliidae > Pomatostomus > Pomatostomus ruficeps. The sequence continues at coordinate 4,057 of VYZT01055264.1, read as the reverse complement.
CCTCTGTCCTTCCTCCTGGGAGGAGACAGAGGGCCAGAACTAGCCCCAGACCTGCCCACATGACTGGACTTTACCTGAGAAGAGAGAAAATAAACAAAATAGTATCAATGCCTAAATAAAGTTCAGATGCTGAAATTCCTGTGTGAAGACACAGCAGCATATTGGCTCTATTCAGTAAAAAACAACAACAACAACAACAACAACAACAAAGAAATAAATCCCTGCAAGAATAAATTTTAGCTCTTTGTTTACTGCTCAGTTTCTTGGGTTTTTCGGTGGAGTTCTTCTATAATAGAGGCAGGCGGTTGGCTTTTTTTTGTGGTGGTTGGGAGTTTGGAGGGTTTTTGTTATTGTGTTTGAACAGCTGCAAAGTAAACGTTCAGAATAATTGGAATTTTTTTTAGTACTACTAATCAGACTCAGTTATTTCTTCCTCTTTGTAATTTCTTTTTGACCATTTTTAACACTTCAGTGATTTTGAAGTGGTGTTGTTTCTTGTGTTTTGAAATCAATTGTGGTAAGCCAGTTTACATCAGGAAGAATCTAGACCAGTTCACTTGAGATACCGGAGTAATTCCACTGTCTTAAAAGCACATGAACCAACAGTGAATTTCAGTACACAGCAAGTACTACAGAACATAGCAGAAAATAATAAAAAAAGACTTCAAAATTTTTACAAGTCAGCCTGGAGTATTTGGATCCCACCGTGAAAAATCTATGAAGAAATCAGACGCTAGAAACAATTTTACAAAAACTGGAAATGAAAACTAAATTTCAGGATTCCTCAGATATTACAAAATCTCATATCCATACTTAGTCCAGTTAATGTTTATGAAAATCAAAGCATATAAGAAATTCTGTAATTACCTTTTCCTTTTATTCCATTAACATCTCAATTTTGTCTTAAAAACCCATTATCAAGGAATATTTAAAATAATAAATGTATAAAATTATAAAGCTGCTTCCCAACATGTCCTGGGTTATGGAATTGTATAACTTCACCACTTACATCAAAGTCTGACCGTGAACACAGAACAGTTTGGAAACAGTAAGTTCTGATAGATAATACATGTTCCATCCATCTTGTTATATCCTAAAAAAATTATTAATAATTGACCTTTTAAAACAAG
>VYZT01055244.1:1978-33015 GCA_013400735.1 Pomatostomus ruficeps | reverse complement strand
ATATTTGGGTCATCTGGCATTGTGTGCGTGTACCTAAACAGCCAGGATTAGATAGCATTCCCCTGTGCTTTTGTAACTTCTCGAGTATGAAATGTGGAGCCCTTCTGGAGTCCAGCAATTTTCACACCTGAAAGGCATGTATTCCTTGTTGAGATTCTTTATGGAATGAGGGAAAGAGGGGCAAAAGGAGGGCTTGGTAACAAGTTAAGGAAAGCAATATCCAGACAAGGGCAGCTTTGGTTTCAGAAAAGAGAGTGTGCACAGCCAAGTGTGGAGTGATCTGAACTGAAGGTGGTTAGTGCTGCTGCATGTGTTACTCTGTTCTGTGTATTAAACTGCTCTGGTACATACTTTTCCAGTCCTAATGAAATTCAGGCATATGATTTTGTCAATATGTAGTCAAACCAAACAGAGTGGGTGGGTATTGAGAAAAATGACAAAATTCTCAGCTTCTGCTGGAATCGAATTGTTGCAGGAGATTTGAGAATAAATCCTGTATATTTATTTTTGTTTTGTGTTTTAATCATATTACTTCAGAACAGGGAGGATTCCTCTCTGGTTTGACTTAGCTGTCTTCCCACTTTTTAAAAAAAATAACAACTGCAAAACATTCTTCTGCTCTGAAATCAATGGCAAAATTTCCATTGACTTGAAATGAGGCAGGATTCTGCCTCCTGAGAACTGATAGCTCACTGTGCTTCAAACAGTTAGAATACAGAACATGCAGCAGAGTTTAATCTCATTTAACTGCAACAAGCTAATGGTTTTTTTTTAGTGGCACTCTGTGTGAACTTATAATTCTAATAAAGCTTTACTGTATTAGTTGAAGTGTTTAATACACACTTTTTCGTTTCATAACATTTTTTTCTTATGTACACAAAACCTCTAAATAGGAATAATAATGTGTTTACTAAAGTAATTAATATGTAGAAGGTCCAGATTTTCCTCAGTTCAGAAAATATGCATACACTTGTTTGACTTTCTTAATATGAATTATTTTCTATGAAAATTGATGAGATTTACTCACGAGAATAACATTAAATGTGTACAGTTGAAAGAGCAGATCCATGATTTTCTGGAAATGTAGGTATTATGGAAAGGACAGGAATAACTGTTTTTCCTCTTGTGTCCTAAAGGACTGTTTTCCCTTTTACAGTGTTTGTTTAGTGTAAAATTAGCAGTGAAGTACAAAATCTACTACAGCAATATTTAACATTGCTTGTGTTCATTGAAAACCAGAATCCACAAAGTGTAATGGTATTTTTTTTTCCTTTTTAATAGTATCTGTTTATTTGTGCCTGTATATTTATGAAACATTTAGCCTTGTAAATAAATACTCCACAAATTTTAAAACCACTGTGCTGTTTATCTCATGACATTTTGCTTTTCATCAAAGTTTTTCTTGCATTTCATTGCAGGAGTACATTGGGATATCTTTGTTCCAGGCTTCCTAATTTGTGTTACCATTGCTCTAAATAAGGCAATTATGCAATTTACAATCTTGTACTTGGGAAGCATATATAATGTGAACAACATTTTTTTGTGGTTAAAGCATGTTACACAAGTTTCATTCATTAATATACAGAAATAATTTCAGAATCTGGTTCTCTGGCCTGCATGCAGAGAACTCCCTATGCTTTGCCAAGTTTCTTGCGCCTGTTTGCAGTTGGATCATTACTGGGTTTTTGGATCATCTTATTGTTTTACCACCTCATGTGGCCACTTGGTTTAAGGGCTATGAGGGCTTAAACGGACACTTTTTTGAAGTATAAGGATCTTTTTTCTGAGCTAATCCTTTGAGTTAATAATTGCTTATGCACAATAGAAAGTGAGGACTTGGACTCTCATCTTCTCCTAGAAGTAGTTACGTGTACTTGTATCAACAACACTTTCACTTGAAGACTACTTAACTATTTTTCAGCAGTGAAAACAGTGCAAACAATTTGCCTGGATTATGAAAATCTTTAGTGTGTTCTCTCTTGAGATGAGACTTCCTGTTAGCTTTAAAATCTTTGAAGTTCTATTTTTGACTGTAACAGGGACTCTGAAAAGCTTTCAGTACATTATCTGGCTTTGTCTTCACCTGCTGTTTTACTCAACAGCCATCACCCTCAAGATTTGCATAAGAAAAGTTATAATAAAAATCACTGTTAGTACCTATACTTTGCATATACATATACTTTGCAGTAAAACTAATTGTATAGCCCTGAAGCTTAGTTCCTTTGTATTTTGTTTTCATGGCTCCCACCGAACCAGCTTTTTGAAAGTTATTAATCATTGACTCTGCTCAGCTGTTACTGGAATGAATTGTTCTTCAGGTGATCTACTGTCACCACCGAGACCAAGGGGTAAAAGAATCTATTTCCTCATTCTGCAGACTGTAAAGCATGTTTAGTTCTCTTCAGTTTGGTGTTAGAATGGGCGTTGATTTATACAAAATTTATGTGACTAAATGTGCTTGTTGTACATAATCTTTCTGTTATATACCTTGGTCTGCAACAACTGAATTTGATCTAGGAAGGACTCGCAGCATCAGCAGAGGAGATCGCCGTGTGTAGCTTCTGGCAGCCTTAGCCAGGACATGATCTGGAATCCTGTTTGGAATCTTGGCACCTCACGTGGATGGATGAGAACTGTTTATGTGAAGCAAAATCTGATTTCAGAGTCAAGACCTTTGAGTTGTTCAGGGAACATACTTTATCTTCTCAGACACAACTTTCCAAGTCAGCAGCCAGGGTCTCCTCCCCCAGGACATAGCACTGTTCACAATTTGCCTTGGAAATGCAACTGTGGAGGAAAGGGAATGCTGCTGGCAATGGACAGACAGGTTAAGAGGAAGACTGATTTCTTACCTCCTGGTCAAGGGACTGCTGAGATCTGGGTCATGTGTGTTTTGTGCCTACAGTCACCAAATGATCTCCAGCAATAATTCTGTGAACGAAGTTGAGAACCTGTTCTGTCCGAACGCATTAGGCAGTTTTTTACTCTTTCTAGTTTTGTGTTTTGTGGTTGGTTGGGTTTTTTTTTAAAAGAATAATGCAAGAGTATCATCTAGGAAAAAATGTCTGTCCTCATGTGTTATCTCTGCAGTTTTGTCACTATCAGCAGGATTGTGAGAGCTCTCCTGAAGTTTGGTGTGGTTTGTTTGTTTGCTTTTTGCTTGGTGGTTGTTGATTTTATTTCTTTTTTTTTGTTTAGGCTTTTTTGGGGTGTGAGCCCATGACATGACATCTGGTTCAGAAAGGGACTCTAAGGCCCAATTTCACCGAGCCTAATATTTAACACCTAATTCAGATGCTGAAGGAAGAAACATAAATTTCTGGGTAGTTTGTAGAACCAGTAGGTAGGGGTGGCACTGCCATGAGCATTTCTGCCTACTGAGGGGTTAGCCTGTGCTGAGGTGTGAAATCTCCATCTGTGGAGGTAATCAAAATTTGGCTGTGTGTGCAGCCTACTCTGTCTGACTCTGCACGAGCAGGGAGGGGCTGGACTCGGAGATCTCGGGTGATCTCTTCCAAATTCAGTGATCCTGCAAATGTCACCCCTGAGCTGACCATCCAGGCTCCTTGTCCATGTGTGGATTCTGGTCCTGGTTGATTTTGGGATATTTTTAAAAGGTAATAAGATACGTCTGTGGAAAATCTTAGATAAATACTTGATAAAAATTAGTCGCTCTTTCAAAAGCTGTACTTTGCCTTCTCAGCCATACTGAACAGTGAGAGCCTTAACAATGAAATTGGGTTTGTTAAATGCCGGGGACCAAATAGAATTAAAAATTGGTAAGGAATGAAGCATAGTACTTAAAGACCGTATAATCAGAGTATGCCAGAAGAGGGAGCTGTTCTAAAGATTAGAAAAAAAATAGTGTGTTTTGGCAAGGTTATTGCTGTAATAGCCAGATATACCATGTATCTACGGGCTTCAGGCTCTCCTCTTGCACAGGTAAGCATTGACTGTTTCTCTACTGTATTCTTACCAGAAAAAAAATAGTCGTTTTATAAGACCATATGACGGTGGTTAATCAGTTATGTTAGTTGTTGAGGGTCATACAAATGCCTTTTATTTGCATTAGGAGAAGTGAGATAAAGCAAGTCAAGTTAGAGCAGATAATGTAAGATTTGGGAATGCTGGAGCTTCTGTTCCCACCTTTGCACTGGCTTACTTCTCAGTAGATGGCCAATCATCCTCACAAATTGTGTCCCAAACCACCAAAGAGATCTTCATTCCCATTTACAATATTTGTAATTATACAATCACCTAAGTTTCTAAGCTTGAAATCACTTACAATCAGCTAAGACCAAGTAAATAAATTAACATAGAAGCACAGCTGTGTAGAGTGAGACAATAAATACTTCCTCTCCTGGAATGTTTGAATCACTGAGCAGCTCCATGGGCAGCTCCACTCTTACTCACTGTGAAAAATTCTTGTGCCAGGGCAGGTATCCCCTTCCAATGTGCAGCAGTAAATACCCAAAGGGCATTAAGGAAAATAACTCATCACATGAAAGTACTTCAGGTCTTTTTTTAAAGGAGTAGTTCATTTAACTTTAGCTTTTGGAGGGTTGAATTAAGTAATGCTTGTACATGCAACGACAATTTTTAGGTGAAATTCTTAAAGTGTAGCTACACTAGAACTTATGTTGAAAAAAGCTACAGAGGACCCCTGTTCATACACTAACTTACACTTTATTTTTCTTAATCCTGTATCGCATACTTCTGTTGACCTAAAGCTGAGGTTGTTTCCAGTGTGGATGTTTTCCATCATATTAACATTGTACTTTGTGTGTTTACCTTCCTGTACCTCTACTAGTATGAAATACAAGGTTTCATGAGTCTTATTACCTTTGTTTATTTTGACCATTCCATCCCAAGCAGAGCAGTGCTGCTGCTGTCCATCCTCAGCTGAAGCAATGGAGCAGAGAAAAAAGAAATTTTGGGTGTTCAAAAGTGAAGATGTTGTTATTTAACACATCTGGTCCAGGGAATCAACTTAAAAATCTTGTTTGATTGGAGTCTTGGCTCTTTTGACAAGGCATGTGGAAGGTTATGGAGCTCAGAATGGCATCTAGTCCAGCTGGCACACTTAAGTCACATGTGGCTAATCAGCAGGAACCAAAAAAAGTCTGAATTTTGCATCTGATTTCTGTCCTGATTATATGCTGTTCATATCCAAACAGCTGAGAAGAATTCCCTCTGTGTGTGCACAGATACTCTATTTATTTAGAAACTATTTTTCTTTTACGTTTGAGCTTAGCAGCAGCATTCATCCATTCTGTGATATTTATAGTGCTTGAAATTAAACATAGCTGTGCAGATACTATATTTGAGTGGAGTGTTTACTATCAAACATGGTTCTTGACTGTGTGGAGAGGATGGCAGCCCTTCCCTGCAGAGAGGAAGAGAAACGCTGTGCCCTTTTGTCATGGCCTCACCTGCAGCATAGGAATTGAAGCAACCGCTTGATCTTTGAATGTATTACTTGCCTGCTGGGCTGCTCATCAGACTGGCTCAGAGAAAGCTACCTGGTGTTCCTAAAATTTTCCAGCGTGTCTTTCCCTGTATTCCATCTCTCTGTGTTATGATCTTATGTGATCAGCATAACATAATCAGAGTTTTCCAGGGAAATCTCTACAATTACCTGCTTTTATTAGCAGGTAACACTTAAGTAACTGAACCTCTCTTTGGACGCAGGCAGCCAGTGAAGAGACTGGGCAGCAGGACTGGGCCATTCATAGAGCTTTTGCCTTCAGACAGCTGTTAGAACTATGAAGTTAGGTACAAAGCAGATGTTCCTGAGTCTAAAGTAGCATGGAAGTTAGAAACTGTAGAGTGTTCATTAAGATTCACCAGACAATGGAAATCCAAGAGATTAGTGCTTGGAGCACTTAAAAAACTTCCTAAGGCCATTATTCCACAATCCAAAATGTTTGTCAATAATACTGGCATAAGGTATTCCTTTTCCCACCACACTGCCATTCCACCCCTCAGTTATGCCAAAACAATACTTTGAGAGATCGTGCTGTGAATTAAATAAATACATACATTTATTTCTGGGGTCTTTTTACAGCTGGAACAGTTCCCTGTTTGGGTTCACAGCAGGGACCCCACAGAGTTGTGCCAGTGCAATTCAGGGGCTGGTGAGCCATGGTAGGAGGGAGGGTGGGAATGATAGTCAAGAGGGAAGGTGGGGAGTTCCTTCAGCTGGATTTGCCTCAGAACTCTCTGTTGATAATTTATGGTGTCAGTTCACAGCACTCAGCACACACATGTGAGTTCCCATGCTCTGTCTGGAGACTTCTTTGGCAGGAGCTGGTGCCCCACTGGCCTCTCCAGGTGGTAGTGATTCGCTGCAAATGCCGCTCCCTTGAGGCTTCTGCTTTTGTTTCCACTGCAGCTCCAGCTGAAGCTGCCACCTCTTTGCATTTGACCCTGAGTTCTCAGATTCTGATGTGGAGAATTTGTATTTTACATTGCAATGATTTTTTTTTCCTGAATAAAAATATTTGGCTTTCCTACTCTCCAGTAACTGGTATATGGGATGCAAAAGTAGTCTGAGAACAGACTACCCCACAGAGTTAAAAGTTTGTGCAGCATAGCAATCCAGGTGGACGTGCACAGAGTAAGATAAAATGTTTTTCTCTTTCCTTATGACTGGTCTTTTTATCAGCAGGTAAGGAAGTAAGAGCACAATTTTCTATTTCGGTGGGACATAAACACTGCAAAACAGTTTTTATTCTTATGGTTGTATGGGATGTGTGTCACCGTATTTTGTATATTTGCACTTTGAGCAGGAGCAAAAGCATGCACACAAGCACACACAAGACAGATGAAAAAACAACCCACCCTTATCTTAATATTTCCAAAGCTACTTCCCCCAACTTTTCTAGCTATTTCTTTATCTCTAACACCACTATTCATTACCTAATGACAAGATCAGCCCTGTTTTCTCAGATGGTCATGCATGTAAGGTACTGTAAGCTGGAGTTCTTAGTGGCTGATAATACTTTAATTTTCATGCACAGATATTTGGTCTGTTTCTTATTTATAAAATGGGAATACATATCAAATGACCCTTCCTTTTGTTTACTGAGGTAAATAGTTTGACTTCCTGAGAACATTGTTTGTAGCAGATAATACTAATTTGTCTGCACATATTTGATTTCTGTTTTCAATCCCCATAAAACTTTGAATAGGTTGGTAAATTTTCCCCAGTTTTTTTTTCTGAGACATAGTGGACAGAGTTTGTCTAGAAGACATGCATGCTGGTAGAGTACTGCCTGAAGGAAAGGTGTGTGTTCTATCCCATATTATATATTAAAAAATTCGGTTCTTAGGACACTGTTCTCCATTATTTTTACTGCTTATAGACTACTTGTTTGTGACTAATATTTTAAAATATGCTGACAGTTGAGCTCTGTTTACTGGGTCAGCCCACATGCTTCCATTGTCTTTAGAACAGAAAAAAACATAATCTTTCATTAAAAATAAAAACTTCCTCATGCAGAGAGGAGCCTGTATGTCAGATCTAGGCTTGAACTATCCAATTTTGTTTGAATTTCCCAGTGCTCCAGAAGTACCTCTGATGGGGGCTTGGCACAGTTGAGCTTGTTAAGTTTGAGAAGGCAGAGTAATGACAGGATGGTTGAACGTCCAACTGTGCTTGACAGTGTTTCCCTCCACTAAATCTGGGTGGCAGATGTGACTTACTGAAATTTCTCAATCTACAGTCTTCTTTTGGTGTCCTCTCCCCACTAATGAGGCGTTTTCAGCATGGATCCTTCCTGCCTGGCTGGGTGAGCAGCATTGGGGTAGGAAGCGAGCCCTCTCCTGCAGCATGCAGTGGCTTGAGTTGGCCAGAGTTACGGAAAAGTTGCGTTCTAGGGTATTCTGCTTGATCTGACAATTTTAAAAAGGATCTTTTTCTCTTCATGGGATGTCTGAGGCAGAAGGGAAGAAAAAATTGCTTAAAGACCTACCTATGAAGGAAATCCAGTGTTTCCATGTGCCTTGTGTACAAATAAAGCAATTAAAATGTTTAAAGCTCCAGCAACAGTGTATAATGTACTTCCTTTCTGGGAGCTGATACCAGAAATACCTGAGCTAATACGAATTTCCCTTGATATTAAACATTTTGACTTAGTGATATCTGAAAATAATGAAAAATAAAAATCCTCTTTCAGATTTTAATTAATACATGGCTCATTTTTGTTCAATAGTAACTCTTATGGATTCTATATCAGAAATAAATATGACTCGTTATGTTCAATATCTGGATTATGGGAAATAGTAGAACTAGAAACTCAGTAAGTCATAGCTCTTACTCTTGTTTTCCTGTTGTGGACATGATGGAAGATTTTGATCATTGTCATGATTTCCATTTTTGAAAACAAACTTTGATTATCCTTGTTGGATTTAAAGAACTCATAGGAGTAAATAAATACATAGTGATACATAAATTCTGCCTCCCACTTTTTAGATACTTTATATCCATTATCACAGCCTTCTCTTAAGAGACAGAAACTCTGCCCAATAGATCTTAAATGGGTGAATAAACATGCTTGTGAAGTGACTTGTGTTTTGTGTTTTCCTCAAAAAAGTGTTTTGGTTGATGTCTTCGTGGAGCATCTACTTAGGACCAGTACTAACACCCCAGCTACAAGGCCTTTTTCCTTAATCAGAAATGCAGTCGTGTCGATGCAAAGTTTTCCTCTAAGGATGTGAATTGGTAAATCTTTGTTTATCCAAGGTCAGAACAGTCGTTATTTATCTTGCATTTCTGAAGACTCATGGCAGATGCAAATGTGAAATCTATTTTTAAAAACACCTTAGACTTTTGGTTTCAAATACAACATTCTCTTGAAGTCTCAATACACAAAAATTGCAGAAACACATTTTCAGGCTTTTTTTATGAAAGTAACTGTCTTGGTATTCTCTGTTGCTATTTGTTTCCTGTCTCATACTACCTTGATAAAACAAAACAAACAATACCCAAACCTAATAATTCCAAAGCACCCAAACCTATGCTTTTCTTCTTCTTCTTTTCTTTTTTAATTCCTACCAGTGGTACAGCATAGGAAAATCTGATTTGAAAATATTCTTTCTGGTGCCTTTTGAGTGTATTGTTTGCTTCCTCCTTGTATATTATTCAAAAGTGATCAAATTTTCAGAGCTGTGTATCTGCACAAAACAAATAATTTGTGGTTATTTTGGGTTTGAATTATTTATTTTCCTGTCTTTGTCTTTTTCCTGCTGCTGTTTTCTCACCAGCGTTATGTTATTCAGATGTTTCGTAGGCTTTCTTGTGAACCCATTTGACATGAAGTCTTGTGTTCCTCTTCACGCGCTTCCTTTGTTCTCCCTCTCTCTTTCAGAAGGAGGTTTGTTTTCTTCCGGTCCTGTGCTGCTTCAGACCATGAAGCTGGCTGAAAAATTCCCACTGGGAATTCTAGACCCAGCACAGAACTCACAGTATCCTAGGTTCTACCATTGAAAAATGTGAAAAATTGGCTATTCATTATTTCAGTTTTATGCCTCAGTTTTAACTCCCTTCCAAGAAACATTAGTTTACAGACTCACTTAAAAAAAAGTAAAATCAAGGCTTCTTTTGTATTTATGTATCTATTTTGGTTGAGATGGCCAAAGTAATTATTGAAATACATCTGTGGACTTTATAACCCTTACAATATTGCTTAAACACAAAGTCCATTAGATTTGCAGTGGGTGAAATCAGCATTTTGGACTTCATATCTTATCTGCCTGGATAGATGCTGTTAATCATTCCCATGGGAAAACTGGCATGTACTGTCACAATTTTTAGCTGGTAATTTAAATTCACAAGTTTCAGGCACACTTGTCACTTGGGCAAAACCAGCTGTGTTAGGTTAATTCAGGTTTATCGGACTGTGTGTGGGATTTCTTTGGAGGCAAATGAATGTACATTTATGCTAAAGGTGAAACAGCATTATAGAACAGCAGACAAGCTTATTGGCTTTGCAAAATATATATAAAGAATGTGTATTATAAAATCCTATATGTAAGTTTTATTGCTGTATCAAACTAATAACAGTGTATATGTGTATGTATACATAGGGAAAAAATGTGAAATGTTCTTGAAAAACCTCTCTAATAAGCTGTGTTACAGACACCTGGCTGAATCCTTCTGAGATTCCCTAGTTTCACAACCCAAGCAAATATATTAAGGTGCTTTTCAGCCAAATTCATGGTTCCAGAGTTAGAGAGGATCAAACAGAGTTTTCACATGTGTTTCTGTATAACATCCTTGTAATGCTTTGCTCCTTGGCTGATGCTGCTCCCCTAGAGTAGGGACTATAAAGGGATACAGGACGAAGAATGCCAGTCCCTGAGACATGCAAACAGGTGAAAGCTTCATTGACGTGAGTTTATGATGGTCACTCAGATGTTATTTGACATGTTTTATTTGAAATCCCTTGACCTTGCATGTCAGAGAGACCTGTGTGTTGCCTTTTAAGGCCTGATCACCAGCCACGGTGTCAGATTCTAAAGTTTTCTCCCAAGCGTGAGAACATCATTGTGTTTTTTGCATGCTCCATTTAAATTCTTCTGACATCTGCGTGGGCTGCTTTCCATTCACTAACATAGGGGAGTTGCATCTTCCATGGTGGCTGGTCAGACGCCAAAGGCAGATTATATTTCTTTGAGCAAGGAACTTGTCATTGAGGCTCTTCAAGCTGGAGCTTGGAGCTTTGGCAGCTCTCTGAAGAGGCACTGAGAATCATTGCTACAAAAATGATTTTTGTGTGTCTTGCTGTGTACCCCTGGATTTCAGATTTGATTTATGGCTGCTCTTTTTTATTATTTTATTTTTTAGAAGGCTGCATTTGTTTTTTCTTGCAGGAGACTGTAATGTAAACACTGCGGCATATACATAATTCTGAAACTGTGGACTATTTCTAAAATTATACTCATGGTAATTGCTGGCATATTTTCCAGTTCCTCAAAATTCTCTGTAAACCCACTGCTGGCTGTGCATTTGCCTTCTTGTATTCATGTAGCTGCCTTTATTCTTTATGGTCCTGCTGAGGTCCCAGAGCAGGCAGAAAGCAACTGCTGGAGAAGTGCATAAAGCACCACGGCTCAGTGCCAGCCACTGCTCCCACGGATGGTCAGGCTCCTGGAGACCCAGCTGGAGACCCTGGGGAGTGTCTCACAGGACAGTGCATGGAACCCAAACTCTTGTTTCAAAGCAAGGTGCAAGAAACCTTGTCACTGTTTGGGATGACTTAGTTGCACGTCAATTTTGTATTCACTCCCCTCCACTCTTGGCTTTTACTATATACTGCTTAAATCAATCTTTCTCAATCCAGCTATCCCTTCCAGAACTGCTAAAAATTACCTAGTTTTATGTTTTAGTCTCAATTTCTTTTGAGCAAGCTGTATATATTTTTTACTTATATTTTTCTGGACATAAGACTTTTTTTTCATGTCTTGGTGTATATCTTTGTTTCTAACCTGGAACATTTTTTGCACAGGGTTATCTAATGGTAGTGTTCTCTTAATTATAGTTTCCATTTGACATGAGTATGTTCTGTTGCTGAAGAATTCAAAATGCTTGACAATTTGTAAGCCATAAAAGCTGTCATTGCTTCTGAAGAATGCTATGGTCTGTGACTTTTTAAATGGGCACGATGTGTTTGTTGTTTGCCATTCACTGTTAAGGTGATTGAGTTGCACTGATGGTGCACTGTATATAAGTTTAAATGTATAATTTCTGAAAAATTTCTCTTGTGGAAGTGCAGCATCTCAAATACTAGTCTGTATTTCATTTTTAAGACAGGACAAGTTTGACTTTATGATGCATTTTATAGGAAATCATGTGAAATCAGGATAAAGGTTATTCTCTAGCAGTGATATCCTGGGGTAAACATTCTGTTTGTACAAATTGTTCTCTCTCCACTGCCTAAGTGTCTTATTGAGGAAGCAGATGGCATTTAAAGTCTTGATTTGATAAAAAAACACTATCAGGAAAATGTTTCAAAGTGAAAGGTAGGCAAATGCATGTTTATAAGTCATGTTCATATTTCTACTTATATGGATGATTAAAGAGTAGTAATTCCAGTTTTTGGAAGCCTATATGTGCAGAATATAAAAGCTGACAATATTTGCCTCCTAAAATAGCTCCAAGTTCCACCTCTGCACTCTCAGTTGTTCTGTGCCGTTTTGTGTTAGCTGTGGGTGGAACAGATTGGAAAAGGAAGCAGTGGATTCCCGTCTTCAAATTAAAAATGGAAAGACTTTGAGCTTAATGTAGAGTAGCTGGGTGAAATGTCAAGTGTTACAGAGAAAAACAGGGAGCGTGGCAGGAGTCCTTTGGTTATTGCAGCTTCTGGGTACATCAGATTAAGTGGTCCCAGTGTTCTCATTCACTGTATAAATTGTCCATTTGACACCCTCTTTCCGTGAAATGCGTAAAAATCTTTTGCAAATTAGACAAATACTCAGTGTATTGCAGTGTTAGTTCTTTTTTTGTTACGGTCACCATTTACAGCTATTGTTTAAAAGACCTCTGAAACAACATAAATGCTGCTTAAAATTAAGCACAGTTGAGAGTAACTGCTTAAGATGTGCTTGTTGGTTCAGATGACTGCAATTTGAGATTTGCTGGCATGGATGAATGATTCAGCTGCCCTGAGGTGTCTAAGGATTGATGTGGTATTCAAATAACTGAAATAACCTTCAAATCATGGAGGTTAACACTGCATTTACTTATGGTTTCCATTTTTTGACACTTAGTTGCTGAGTGATAGAGCATAGGCAGTTCTGGTTTGCTGTACTGGGAAATCCTTAAAAAGCACAAATGAGCACCGTGTTGCCTGGGTGCCCTTGTGATTAACCTGGTAGTTGTTTTGCTATAAAATAATTTAATTGAACACATTTCAGTTGCATACATGAGCTTAAAACATTATTGATCATAGACTGCTGTGCATATTAAGTCCCAGTTCTTTCCATTAGCTGTTACTATTACTCTGTTGTATGAAAAAAATTTTAATCTGTTCAGGTTTTTTGTTTCCTCCCCATAAAGTATTTTGACAGATAGCAGCTCAATTAAAAACATATACAATTACTTTGAAGACATGTGAGATAAACATTCTTCACTCATAAATATTGTAGATGCCAACTTTCAAGAGTGGGGACTATTAATCTGCATTTACTTAGGTCAGTACAAGTCTGGAATAACTCCACTGGAATTGCAAGTTCAATAAAGAATAAATTTATGGCTGCTTTGCACGTGGTGATTTCTCTGTAGAAATTTTTGCTGTTAAAATTCTTGTTGATTTTCATTCCCTTGTGTGCCAGTTCTCATTCATACTCCTTCAAGGCATTTTGAAATGCCAGTAGCAGTTCTAACAGCTCAGACCCCTCAGAATATCTCTTACCATGAGCAGATGCTTATGAAGACTGGGGAAATGAGGTTTCTTTTGCATTTATGGATTTTCTCTTTTATCTGCCTAAAATACACATCACATATATCACAGGATAAAAGTCTGCTTTCCCTGAAAGAAGTATTAGGGTTTCTTAGGCTTTGTATAATACTTGATGCAAAGCCTCAGTGTTCTTAAGCAGTTCTTACTTAACTGTTCTTCATCTGATGACCAAATCCTGAGCAGATTTTATGTGTTAGGTTCACCTGGCTGATGATGTGAAAGAGCACCAAAATATCTAAGACAGCTGCTGTCATTTGTCCCCCATCCTTGTTCTGCGTTATTAAAGGAGAGAAAAGTGTAAAGAAAAAAGTGCTGTGATTGAGATTAATTTTGTGATTCCTTGATCTCCAAATTCCTAATGGCATTCTATTCCAGGATTAAACATAATGCAAAACATTATGATCATTTGTACTGCAAAAGACACAAATAATTTTGAATTGCTACTACTTTTATCTTCAGCCTTGCTGAAAGGCGGATTTCCTCTGGGTAACATCAATCCAGGGAACTTGACAGATGACATCTAGATTGTTTTATTGTCTCTGGAGCCCTTTATGTTATATATTTTTGATGTATGAAAGTGTGATGCAATTCTAGGGATGTTGTGACCCTTGTGAATTTTAAATTGTGTTTCTGGAAGTCAACTTGCAAAAATTTGGTCATGTATTCTGGAGTTTTTACAAAACTACAGTTTCTTTTTTTAAAGTCTCTTTTAATGTCAGTCTTACAAAGAGATGCTTAGAAATGCATAATAACTGATATTTTTGTTTTGGTGATTGTTTCTTTTCCTTTGCATCTGTGTCGTAAAGTAAAAATAATGTTTTTCTAAGGTAAGTAGTTTTATTAAGATTTAAAACCCTCTGGAGACACTTTTTACATGTAAGTGAGGGATGAAATGTGTGAGATACATTACCTAGAGGGGAAGGCTCCCCTCCTGTGCTCATGCATCATCCCAGGGTGAGCCGTGGCATCACCTCCCATGCATGTGGCTCTGCTCTGGGTGGCTGTGGGTGCCTCGGTGGCCCTGGGCTCAGGGAACCTCTTGGGAGCGCAGTGAACTTACTGTGTGCTACCTGCAGAGCAGAAGGGTGAAGTAATAGAAGAAAATATGAAAATACCCACTACAGAGAGAGGAGAAGTGGAATAACCCTTTTTTTTTTCCTCCGTGCACCATTTTCACAGGTATTAATTTGATTAGAGGTCTAATTCTTCTCTGTCACTATCAATACTTACACAGCTCAGCCTCTGTTACTACAATCAGACTGATATAGAGGAGTTGACAAAATTTGAATGAAGGCTTTTTTGTTTTGTAATACACTGGTGTTATTTTGGAATGACTTTGTCTTTAAAAATGACAACCTTTTTACATAATACTGCTCCTGCTGCCATTTGCTGTTGCTGATATCCAAACTAAGAATTGCGTGATGTGGGAGCGAAAGACATAATTGAGCAATCCCAACCATGATGGTGAGCTTTGCTGATGTCTAAATAATAATGAAAAAATCAGTGTAACTGCTCTGGAAAATCAATAAATAAATAAATAAATAGGAATTATACGTCCTTATGCCTGTGTGGAATTTTTCTGCGTCCTTTGGAAATTAGGAAAGTTCTGCTTTGTCTTCATACGGATTTACTCTCCAATTTGCATCATTTGTGATATCCAAAAGAGAAAGAAAAATGGAGCAGAGTATAGAGTTTTGGTTGGAAATCCAGAGATCCCTTCCATATATATTTTTTTATCTTTGGGACAGTATTTCAGTTTCCACCTCGGCAGTGATACATGACTGTTGATATTTTCAGTGTTAAACAGTGGATTTTAGAGCAAGGTGGTCTGATTTCCCAGGGCAAGATGTGTGCATTCAAACATCAGCCTTATTTGAGAAGTCCTCGAAAGCTGCTGGGATGCCAGGAAGGAGGATTCTCCTGTGGTTCTAGAGCGCAAGAGTTGAAAAGGAAAGAGGTTCTCCAGGGGTGTAGAAAGGGACAGAGTGAAAATTAAGTTTCAAGTAGAAAAAGATTAATTTGGTCCAATGAGTTTAAAATAAAATCATCCTTTCTTTCAAGGTCAGGACAGCCCTTTTGTATAGTCAAAATGCCACATACTTCTTTTGAAGTGGTAACACTGAGATATTTGGAGAGCAGACATCTGGATCAGGTGATACATGCTGCAGTCTTTGTTATGTTTTAATTTCACATTCCTGTAACTGGATGGGCTAGATAAGAAAGCTGGTTGACCTCTCATGGAAAAAGATGTTTTCACTTGCATTGGACTTCAATTTTAGGTTTTGCAATTTTGAAGTAATTCTGTAAAATGCTTCCCATGAGTGCCATTGGTCAGTGGAATTCAACAAGTTGAATAGCATAGCCTGTAACATTGGGGAAATAAAAACTGGAGATGTACTAGAGAAAATAAATTAACAAATTGCTGTATTATGCTGTGTAGTTTGTTTTGAAGCAGCTTGCTTGTTGTTAGAAGGTTAATATTGACTGTGCCTGTATTTTTTGGTTTTTGGCAGGTAACCCTGGACTGGCTGGTTATTACAGGACCTTTATACAGGCCTTGTATTGTGGACTGAACCAGCAGTATCCCGTCTGGGTTGTGAGCCATGCTGGACACTGTAAACCGCCCAGTGGGATGGAAATGATAGAAGGTACAATACTGTGACTTGTGCATGCAAATGTTCGTACCCCTCTCATTTCAATGGCAAAACTTGTGCCTCTTGGAAACAGATTGACATGAGTTTTAAATGTCTCCATTGTATTTCCACAGAACAGTGGTATAAGAAGTCAGTGAGTTAAAGAAGTATTTCAGGTAAATTAGATTTGCCAGACATATATGTGCTATTAAGAGAATAAGAGAGTTTGCTGTTGGCAGTTGTTAGAGACAAGTTACAATGAAGAAGGTCTAGAATGTGTTTATGTTGAGAAGAGTAGATTAGAAAAGTACGTTTTTAAATTAAATGTCCAATTCAGAGCTTGAGCACGTTAGGAGAGATTTAATTATCTCTGAATTTAAAAATAGCTGTACTAAATTAGTGAATTTCCTGGAAGCAAGTACATCTTTCAGACTGGGGTGTAGGATGTTTGCAGGGGAGAGGTTGCTTGTGTATTGATTAAGAGTCTTTGGACATGCAGATCTCCAGCAAGAGATGGTAGCCAGCTCCAAGCATTGTTTGATGGGGAGAGCCAAGCAGTGAATCCTATCTTGAAAGCTGATTAATGTTAAAAGTCCTCTGGACTTGGTCAAGCTGCAGTGATGTAGCAGTAAATCAGCATTTCTGATACTTTTTTTCTATATCCCACTGTGCAGACACCCCACTTTGGAGACCACTGATTTACAGTGTGTAAGCATTTAAATAGTGCACTTGACTTACGAATGATGCTGCCTGTGAAGGGGTCTAAAATGAAGCAAACTGTGTGGGAATAATATGTCTGATTATTTTTAGTTCAAGTAGATTTTGAAAGTCTCATAAGGACTAAGGCAAGTTTTCCAACAGCAGCCATCAGTCACAGACTACTTCCTAATTGACTGGAGGGATATCACTTAGCAATTTGGAAACTGAACAAAGCTACACCCTTCATTTCTACTTCTATATTATATCCTTCTATCCAGACAGCTCTTGCAAGCTCTGCTCCACAGAGATGCACACCACTAATTGAACATTTCATTGCTGTAATTCTGCTCCCAGCAATCAATCCACTGTGCAAAATGATTTGAAACTTAATTTTACTCACTGAATACAATGCAAAAGTTATACCTTAATTTCAGTGTCCTTATTCTCCTCCTCAGCTTTTAGAAAAACATTTGTTTTGAACACTGCTGTGAACGGAAAACAGGCCAACATCAATCCTTAGGTGTAGGCAAAATTACAAAAAAGAGAACAGTTTTCTAGTTCTCTCTTATTTTGTTTAAGATTAGCATAATACATATGCATAGACAGCAGGTGTACATACACAGCCATGTCTTAAAGTGGTTTAATTCTGTGGACATCCTCTGTGGCTTGATGAGAAATAAGAAATACAACATCTCAGACAGAAGTAAGAGGAGAATCATGGAATCATTAATGTTGGAAAAGACCACCAAGATCAAGTCCAAGTCAACCAAATACCACCATACCCACTAAACCATATCCTGAAGTGCCACATCTATGTGTTTTTTGAACACTTCCAGGGATGGTGACTCCACCACTTCCCTGGGCACCCTGTTCCAATGCTTAACCACTCTTTCAGGGAAGAAATTTTTCCTGGTGTCCAACCTGAATTGCCCTTGGCACAATTTGAAGTTGTTTTCCCTTGTTGTATCTCTTGTTACCCGGTAGATACTAACCCCTATCTGGCTACTGCCTCTTTCCAGGTAGGTGTAGAGGGCAGTGAGGTCTTCTCTGAACTTCTTTTTCTCCAAGCTGAACAACCCCAGCACCCTCAGCTGCTTCTCATCAGACTTGTGCTCCAGACCCTTCCCCAGCTCCTTGCCTTTCTCTGGACACACTCCAATGCTTCAATGTCCTTTAACAAGATTGAAGGCTTGGTTTTGTTTATCCTTAGGGCTGCCAATATACTACTTTTCATAGCAAAGTAAGACTGAGAGTAAAGAAAAACTAGATCAGAATTAAATTATTAATTTATTTGTTGTAATAGTGTTTGCCAAGTGCTACAGAAATACGGAATACTGTGATTCATATCTAATCAACTAAAGAGATGTTAAATTGACATGTTAAAATACCATATACCTAATAAGTAGCTAGTCAGCATTCATGACTTTATGATACAATATTTGGCCAAATGATAAATTATATTCAAGATAAATCTCTAGAACTTTAAAAACTGTACGGATGAGTATTGAGCTATACACAGTCAAATTAAAAATACTTTTTATAATTTCCGCAAGGCATGTTTTTCCTTCTGAATGACAGGGAATTTTAAGTAGCATTCTTAAGAGTCATTTTACAAAATAAACTTCTATTTTGATCTTTTATGTTCTATGGACTGTAGAAGATAATAGTGTGTCCTTAAAATCTGCTGAATGAGCCTTAGTTTATGGTTCTTGGTGAAAAGAGATAGGTAATGATTGATTTCTAGTCCATCAAAAGAGTGTTTCCATTGCTTTCTCTTTACACAGGGGGAGTAGGGTCTTCAGACCATTTTGAAACTGAAACATATCCTAAGAAATAGTATGGGAAAAGCAGAGAAGTGGTGAAGGAATAATAAATTATCTGTGAAGACATTGATTATGTGAACCCAAAATGTTAATGTACCATCAGTGTGAAGTTTTGAATTGAAATTAAGTTGTGCATTAAAAAAAAATAAATTGTAGCATTACAGGAAAATTTGGAAGTGGTTTGTAGCTTAAATTTATTTGATATATTGCTTCATGGCTGTTGTTACAATTCATCTGATGGAGTTTGCTTTTGCAGCCCTCTGACTTCTAATGAAACTGCGGAATTGACTATGAATGGGAATCTGCCTGTAGCTTAAATAATATAAACCTACGAAAGATGACTGAAATTGTTTGGGTAAAACTGAATTTATACTTCAGCAAGTTAATAATCTTGTTAATTGCTAGGTAGTTGTCCACCAAATGACAGATAGAGGTATGGGCATGATTAGCAGATAGGAGTCATAAGTTTTCACCATCATGATATGCTGTACTGGCAGGAAAGAGCCTAAAATAGTAGCCTGAGCAAGACAAAGAGCATGGTGTTCTGTAATAAGAGGGTTACGAGTTATTTAGGACAGCGATTCCCAAAGTGTGGCCTGTGGGGCACTGGTGGTTCCCAGGACACTTGCTGTGGTCCAGGAAGAGCTGGCTGATCAGATGCAGTTGGCACCCTCGCTGCTTTCCACTTGCTAAGCGGAATGAACGGTAACTAAGAATACTTTTCCAGTAACACTTCTTCTGTGTGAGCATTTGCTGCAGTGCCCTTGGAGGTGTTGTGCCACCATGAACGTGTGGTGCTGCAAGGAGTGGGATTGTGGTCTGCACTGCTGCAAACAGGAGAGGAGGAGGTCATGGAAGTTTGGTGTTCCAAGAACTGGATTCCTAAAAATAGGGACTTGTCCTTGTTGTGCATCACAGAATTATAGAATGGCCTGGTTTGCAAGGGACCTTAAATACCACTGAGTTCCAACCCCCCTGCCATGGACACAGACACCTTCCACTAGACCACATTGCTCAAAGCTCCATCCAGCTGGACCTTAAACATTTCCAGGGACAGAAGTTGCATAGGCACAGGAACTCCATTTGCATTTGGTAGTTTTTGCTGGCTTGTAACTCATTTATTTTAAGTAGAATAGATGTTTTTTGCAGTTGCTGATGATAGAGAATACCTACACTGCTGAATCAGGTGGATCAGAGATACTGGCAGTCTCTGGTCTGTAGAAAAATACCTTAGAATTGATCTCTGTTATACTCAGAAGTTTTTTGACCAGAAAATCCTTATCTGTGCTTCAGCCCTGTTTGGTTCATTATAACAGCAGCTATGTGGCCACGTTGAGGTATGCAGTGATAGCTGTGTTTAAAAAGCATTTATGTCTTGCGTATTTATGTATACATATATACACAGGGAGAAACACAGTAGGAAGACAGCTGGGCTGGCACCTCACATGCATACTTTAAGCTTATGCATATACACATTTAATTCACATTACACACATTTAATTCACATTAATTTCTATTTCAACAACATTTTCTGCTTCCTAGGCATATAAATTAAAATATCTGAGAATCACTGAAAGATGAATTATCTTTAATATAAGGTCCTTTGAGGTTTGGTCAGTTATATTTCTGTATTACAGACACAGAGAACTCTGTAGTCATGTTTATGTCCCAGAACACATTAAAATTCTGCTTAACTGTTATTGCAGATTTATATGACACAATGTCTCCATGTCTAGTGGTATCACACTGTAGGTACAATAAAAACCCCAAGTTTCAGGCATGCCATCCAGGTAGAACTATGCTGGTTTCACAACTATTTCATATCAGAGGGTAATTTTTTTAATGTATAGCAAGGGCAAGGTTGCTGTTCACGGAGCTGGGCTTGGCACTGATAAATCCCATGGAGCTCCTCACGTGGTGTTTGTCAGCAGTGAGGGATCCCAGGTCGGGGTGTGCACCGAGGGGCTGGGTGTTTTCACAGGATGGGGCAGGCACTGCCAGCTCACTGCAGTGCAGTCCTGCTGCCCCTCCTGATCCAACAACTGCTGTTGCCCAGAAACCTTATTCCTTCCATGTCTTGGAAAAGGCAACCTAAGGAAGGAGGTGTGTGTGCATATGTAAAAGTTATTAGGAGGCATTTAAAAGTCGAGGTTTTTGCCTTTGCCTGGTAAGATCTGAATTTTACTGTACGGCTTTAATGCTAAGTGACTATTTTAAGGAAACAAATGATCATTTCATGTTATGAACCCACTGGAATGCTTGCAATCCAAATGTGTGAAAAGTAAGCAGCCCTAGGGATGCTGCACTACTCCATTTACTTCTTTCCTTTAAACCACATTCAGTTAATTATTCATAGCAGTCCCGTAATCCTGCCCATAATTATGCAAATACATCCGTAGAGTGAAATCTTGGCATTTGGCATTGACTTTATCAGTCCTGTTTAATTTTAAGCATGTTTTTAAAAGTCTTGTTCCATTCAAAATCAAAACTAAGAAAAATAAAATTTTGCCATATATGAAGTATTTCTAAGTTGCTCTGTTGTTTTCTTTTCTGGCCATCCAAAATGATAACAATTTTAAGTGTTCATATTATCATACCTTAGCAGCCATGTGTTTATTTGTAAACACTTAAACACTCATTTTGGTACCCCTTAATGTATCTCTGTATTCCATTGAGTTTGACAGGTCGTGACTAATTTTTGCTGACATTACAAGGAACAGGACTTTGTCCTTACATTTCTTATGGCTATATAAGAAATAGATTCTCTGCATTCTCTATTTCTTTCAACGTTTTCCAGAGTCTGTTGACATAATATCTATTGGAATATTATTAAAAAATATCTATGGAGAGCTTTTTAATCCATTCTAGTACTTTATTCAATTAATTCCTTGGTTAAAAGAACTGTAATTTTTCATCCATACCTACAAATAAGAGTAATAAAATTCTATTTTTAAAGATGGGTTTAAAAGTAGCAACTTTTGAAACTTGATACAATCTTCTGGATCTTTATCCAGAAAGCAAGATGCTAAAAAATAAAAGCAAGAATTCATCCATTGGAGAGCACAATGTCTTTAACTGCATTCCAGGAAACTTTGGATGTAGGTTTTGAAATGGTTTATGGGTTATTTTCTGCATTTGATCCCATGACATAGGTATGTTCTCCAACTGATACCACCGTTTCTGTTTAGATGCAGGTGGCTCTTAGTCGGGGAAAAAAGCGTTCAAGAAGGTGAACCTGGTGAAGTGGTAACAGTTACCTCTTCTGATGTCCCGACTTCCGAAGGCAGGTCACAGTTCTCTGGGATGAGCTGTGTTGTGATGTTTCAGAGTAGCTTGTGTAAATGTTTCCCATACTGTTAAAGGGAAAGTAAAAACCTAACATAATTTAATAAACACAATATTAAGATGACTCAGAGTATTTTCCCCAGAGAGAACACTTAGGAATCTTTTAACCCAACTCAGTTTGAAAGATATTCTTGCAGCTGTGACAATGAAGTATCCCCATAGCAGGGAATAATCCTTACGTCTGAAGGTGTAACAGGTTTGGATTTTTTTTTATAGCTGAGTGAAAAAGTTTTTTCACTACACAGGTTGGCTGCAGGAAGAAAATTGATCAATAGTTTCATTTAGCAATTCTAATTTGTAATTGAGACTTTTGATTTAATTTTGATACCACAAAGCTGGCAACAAATGTTGCAAATGTTGATGGGATCAGTCCAGTGTTTAAGGAAGTTTTTATTTTTAATTGACAGTGATCTACAGCTGTAAGACTGAGAAACCATCAGTATTGCACAATGTAATTCCGGATTCTAAAAATAATCAGGTTTAGAACATGGTCCCTTTCTGGTTTTGTTTTGGATTTAGGAGTTTCCCTTTCTTTAAGGAGCAATGTAGACATTCCAAGGAAATACAGGAATGTAAGGCAGAGTGTGCAGAAGTAACTGCAGTGGCCTCATTCTTAAATAATCAGTAATTAATTAATTTTACCTCTAGTGTGTCTACTTTAATCTGTGAGTAAGATCTGAGTAGAGACTGAGTGCTTAGAGAAATGATAAAGAACAAAATGATGTGGTGCTGTGGACTTAGGTTGAATGAGGGAGTCTCATTGCTGCTTGCTGGATGAAGTTTTTCTTTTTCCAGTTTTGATACCACATGGCACTGCTCTCTTTCTTTAGGACAGACATATTACCTTCTAAAGGCTGATTTTTAGGTTTTGTGGATTTATACACCTATTAAAATAATCTAATTTACTACAGTTGTTGAATTATTGGTGTGGTCAAGTGACTACTTAGTTGCCAAATACTTCCCCGTTGGGTTAAACATTATAGCAGATAATTAAAATTCTCAGAGATTGCAATTGCAGTGTCACTTCTTTCAGAACAGAACTATCCTTTCGAACATGTTATTGCCGTATCTTTGTTATCAGAGACCCCACTGACTTCTGTGCTATGGTTTACAGGATTTGGAAGAAGTTTTATTTTTCAGCTAATCACAAAGAGAGCAATTCCAGTGTTTCTGAATGCATTTCAATATAAAACTCTACTTGATCGTATTTGGATCTGTTTATGTCTAGAGTGCAGATCAAACTCAGTTGATATCTTTTTATATAAATTATACTGTAAAGCCTCAGGCAGTTTCAAAGTGTTTTTATTGAGATGATGCTTCAGTGTCTGCTAATGTAAATGAGTGAGGAAACCAAACTTTGTCCAGCCATGGTTCTGGAACTGCTTGTGGTGAATTGATTTACTTTCCATGTAGGACTTCTCACATGTGCAAAATGAAGACCAAAAAATCCCTTATTCTTCCGTAGTGACAGATGTTAGAATGATTTTTTTTTTGGAAAGGACCTTAAAAATCTTCCAGTTCCAACCCCCTGCCATGGGCAGGGACACCTTCCACTTGAGCAGGTTTCTCAAGGCCCCGTCCAGGCTGGCCTTCAGCGTGGGACATCCACAACTTCTCTGGGCAACCTGTTCCAGTGTCTCACCACCCTCAGAGTAAAGACCTTCTTCCATATATCTAATCTAAACCTGTCCTCTTCCAGTTAAATCCATTTCCCTCTGTCCTGTCACACCTTGTAGAAGTCCCTCTCCAGCTTGCTTGTAGCCCCTTTAAGTACTCAGTTTTGTATTGGTAGCACTTCAGTCTATTTCAGCTATCAGGTAAAACTCCAAGTAGAATAAAGCCATCACAGTAGTACCTTGGGCATGTTGCCATTGTTGTGTGCTGGGCAGTTAGGTGGGTGGCTAAGAAAGACACTTTCAGCATTTTCTTCAGGAAGGTTAAAAAGGAAACTGCTATCTTGGTAACAGAGAATTAATTTTTAAACAGTGTAACAGAACACTAGAGAAGAAGAGATATAAATCAGAATTTAAAGTAGTCATTGCACAAAAATGTGTTTCCTCCCCAAAGATACAAAAATTTGCACTGCACAGCATATGCAAATGGTTATTTAAAGCATCAGCAACTGATAAAGAAACCTGCTACATTTATACAAAGTACAAGGTGAAATTCTATTTCCTCTCCTCAGTTTTGCCACTGATTTTTATAAAGCTTTTGCATTTG
The DNA here is from genome assembly GCA_013400735.1 of Pomatostomus ruficeps. Lineage (NCBI taxonomy): Eukaryota > Metazoa > Chordata > Aves > Passeriformes > Timaliidae > Pomatostomus > Pomatostomus ruficeps. The sequence continues at coordinate 8,832 of VYZT01055244.1, read as the reverse complement.
CTGTTTTGTCCATTTCTCTTTTGCCAGTGGGGATCAGTGCTGGGAGTCACTGAGCCGTGGCTGGTTCCCTTTGCTGTCAGATCGCACTCCTTGTGTGAAGAGGAGCCGCCAGAGTTTGCAAGGCTTTTCAAGGCAGGTAGCATTGGGAATGTTTACTGAGTCCTGTGAGGTAGCACTGCATTGCAGAATATTCTGCAGACGTGCTGTGCCACAGCCCTCAGCACTGCTAGCAGGGGGTCGTGTTCTCTGCTGGCATAAACTGACAGAGCTCTTTGCAGTCAGCACTGGGACACCAGTGTACAGCAGCAGGGAATAAAAGATGATAATTTTGAAGACTTCTTATCATCCATCAATTTTAAGGGATACAGGTGAAGGATGGAAAAATACTATTCTTGCCCAAGTGGATCGTTTACTCCTTAACAAGGATGCTGTAGTTACATAATTTGGATCTGGGTATTAAATTTAACATTTCTGTGGACAAATGAACATAGAAACCTACACTTCCCTTTATACTTCTGTTGAAAGAGTGTCATCCAAGATGAATATACACAAGGGTAGATAAAAAGGACTACGTTTACTGAATGCCATCCTAATGCCATTATAGGAGCTGGTGAAACAGCAAGTGCCTTAGTGTTATTTTGATATTATTCTGAAGAGTCATACTTAATTGAACATGTCAGTCTTGGTTGATATCTCAGTACTGAATAAAATTTTGGGGTGGATTTTCAAGAAAAATTGGGACTGGCCTTCCAAATTAAAAGTTACAGCTTGAATTTAGTAGAAGCATCAAAAACTTCAAAAAATGTCACCCATCCATCTCTCCGATCACTGTGAAGTACAGATTCTGTATTGTAAGTTGGGCTGTTGTATAACTGCCCCTCTCAGCTCCGTGCTTTTTCCCTTCTCCTTCTCTTAACATCATGGTGTGCGCCTTCTCATTTTCTCTTACTTTGAAAATAATTCTTTTTATTTCCTGTCTGTGAAATAACATGGGTTGTCTTCCTTGGCCAGCTGTCTTACTCTGCTCCAAACTTCGGCTCTCCCTTGTTTGCTCTCAGCCCTTCTTTCTCTATTTGTATCTGTTTAAACTTCCCAAAGTTTTGAAGTGCTGTTTTCAATTCAATAGGTGTGACTGTTGGACTTGCCTACTGTGGTGCAACACCTCATTTGTCATAATGAATCAATGCCTGTGAAGTGATATTCATCTATTTTTGTTCCCTTCAATATTCACAGAATTTCCACCATCCTTTCCTTTACCATCTATGCTACATGTACTCATTCTTGGTACTGTGCAGAAAATCATTATTCTGGTTTTCATCCATTGTTAATCTGTATAAAAGCAAGTTTTGTTGAAGTGTGCAGTTTTGTTTGAGTGGGCAGGTGGGGGGAATTGACAGAGCCTTGTATTTGGTTTCAGTGTCTCCAGAAACAAGAAACGTGGCATGAACAATCAGCTTCCCATGGGTTCAGACTTCTTTGCTTTTTGCTCCTTGAGGTCATTTTATGTTGGAAATTCAGATCTGCTCCGATACAGTGATGGGTCTCTAGCCTGTATCCTGNGGGGGGGGGGGTGTGTAATTTTGTTTCACTGTTTTCTTTCATTATAATACAATGCTGAAAATTCTTACAGATTGCATTTTCTGCAGTTATTCTGCTTACTGACTGCAAAATGCAGTCATTCAAATACAGAAAACTTTACTATTTCTGTTTTGTAAAACATTTGCTTTATGCCCATTAAAGTACTTGGAATAGAGACAATGATTGGTGTAGAACTGCATAATAAAACACTCTTTAGTGGTGTTTGCCTTGCCAAAATTGGAGACAACCAACAAAATTCTGCTTCGATGTTTGTACTGTTATTTCATCATTCCTTGGTAATAGTTACACTGAACAGAGGGAAGCAAGACTGGGAATGTAAAATAAAATAAATTTCTAAGAGATAATTTTAAAAGTTCAGGGTGCTCCTGTATGCTTTTAATAAAAATCTGTGTTTTAGTATTTGTCATGTTTATTAGTTCATTCTGTCAGACTACACTCTTACTAATTTAATTATAATACACCTTCCTTAGAAAAACATATTAGGTGTTAAACAAGTGTCCCAGCAATAGGTGTGTAGAAAGCAAAGGAAATCAGTAGTTCAATTTGTAAAATAAGGTCTTGTTATTTTTCTAGTAAAGAAAATAATACATATGACCACTTCAGTATCCTGAGTAAATGGTAATTTATTTGTGGAGGATACCTTTACAAAAAGTAATTGCTCCAATAAACACTAATGAGTGGTGTGTTTATCTTAAAAGTTCTGAACAGTTCCTGAGGGTGCTAGGGCCAGACTAAGGTCTAAGGGTTAATCTAAAACACAATGCTTTAAGACCTTGTTCTTTCTGTCAGGAGGAGTTCCTCAATATTTATTTAACATTCTTTCAGGGTTTCCATCCTATTTCTTTGTCATTTTATTGCTTGCTGATACAAATTATCCATGGTTCACTAATGAAACGAAAGATTAGGTGAAACATTCAGGCTTTGAGCTGTATATCTTTAGGGGATGCTCATACTAGACCTACAAACCTTAAGTCTCCCTTTTTAAGCTTACAGTTCTATTTAAACACTTTCAAATGGCATCATGCAGTTTTAAGGAATTATTGTCTTTTGCTATAAGAAAAAAAAAAAGCAATCAAATTATTTATTTGATTTCCAGAATTAGACTTCATATTATGCACACCATTGTAACAGCTAATCTAAGTAACTCAGTTGTATTTTCTGCCTGTCACTATCTGGAGGAAAAGATAAAGCTTTCCAGGTGTTGCTTCATCTAAACACAAGCTATTCAGTCAAAACTGCTGCTCCTCCCACCAGTGGCTGTGTATGTGTTTGTAGTGGAAAAAGGAACTAGTGTGTAAAGTCTGAAACACTTGGCCCAATATGTTGGTTTTACTTGGGGTATTTGGAGATACAGAGGGATTAATATGTCCCTGAGCTACCGCCCTAGTTCAGTCTTCAGACGCTTACTTGTCCTTACCCTGCAAAAGGTCCAGTTCTGAATATTCTTGACCACACGAGTTCGTGTAAGTGATTCATTGAAGTTTGTCCTTAGATTCCTTCTACCACTTCTTAGAGTCAGCGGTGCACAGAAGAGGAAGACACAGTGCAGGCAGTGGTTTTTACCTCCTTTTCCTTCATGATATGTAATTGCAGGTCACCTTTTCACAAGGTTCCTTACTTGCTCATGAGTAATTTGGAAGCATTGTTTATGAGCTGATCCTGGGACAAACTTCAGAGTCATTCCATGACAAGTGGATAAGTGTCCATATGTACCGAGCTCAAATACTCAGTCACTTGTTGTGACGAGGGCAGGTTGGAGTTTGGACATGTAAAATTGTGAAATCTGGGAAGTACAAAGGCATGCAGAAATGTGCGGGTACTGTTGGAAAGTCAGGCCTCCGGTATCTTTTTGAATCACCCAGTAAAAAGAAGTCTATGATTTTTGCAGACATTTTAATGAAAGGCTAAATCTTATGAATTGCCAGCCTAAAGTGTGCTCATACAACTGCTACACTTTTTTTTTGCATAAGAATTTCCCTTGCATACACAGGAGAAAAACAAACAAACACAATTCTCTGTTATTTCCCTGAAAACCAAAGTCGTCTTTCCTAGCAAGATTAACTTGTCGACTAATCTCAGAGCAAACATTTTATTTTAATCTATCATTGTTTTCTGCCTGTGGTTTTAGCAGAGGTCAGAAAAAGAGATTCATTAAAGTGATGGCGCATTTGTTTTTCTGAAAGCACATCAGAAAATCAATGCTTTGCCAAAGAAAATAAAGAAATACAGTATTTCTTTTAATACACTTCCGTTGAATAAAGTCTTAAAATCATGTCTTGGCCCAGATGGGGTGTTTGCAGCATAAGGTACAAGTCGTATAATTTCTACTATCTGAAAACTGCTTAAATGAGCTCTCCTTCAGCCATGGCATGTATTCCACACCTGAGGTGAAGTCACTCTGGTCCCTTCTTTGATGTAGAGCCATTGGAGTGCTGACTGCCAGTGTGTTTGTGCAAGTCTGTTTGCTTATACAAAGAACCCATTTAAGCTTCTCCACCCAAGAAATTCATGTTGATTTTGGATAATCCCTGGGCGATTTTATTCTGTAAAATAAATAAATAAATTTTTCAAACCTGTGACACAGCCCAACTCTCGCACATTTTGGACTATTAGAAGTGTAGTGTTTGTGTTGGGGAAACACGAAGTGACACGAGGCGTGGGCAATTTTATATTTGTCCAGATATCAAATAGGATGCATATTTCAGTACAGGGTTACGTGATGCTGGAGCTTCACCTGAGTAGTGTGGGGTCAGTCCATGACGAGAGTTTTGCGTGGGGATTACCAGACCCCACACCACATACTCATCCCCCAGTGTGGCTTCTCTAGGAATAGTGCCAAGGTGATTGGGTTTGGCAACAAACCAGTATTGCAGAAGAAAAGGAAAAGTTGTATTAAACAGCTGAAACAATTCTCTGGGGTCAGGCTTGGCTGTCAGGACTCGCAACCTCAGAGGTTCTCAGTGTGTGCAACACAGGCCAGTAACAGAGGGAATCGAAGCATCCTTGCTCTGAGTGTGCGAGCAGGGCTGTGCTGAGGGTGGTTTGGCCCAGCTCAGTAGAATAAGAGTCCACGATCATCATCAATCACAGCTGACCCATCCAATTAAAAATCGCTTCTGCAGGCTCTGCTCTCCCCAGCTCCCTTAAGGAAACACTGGTGCACAGGCTTGAGTTGAGTGTTCTTGAGTCCTAAGCTCAAGTCTGGCCAAAGGCAAGGAGGAAAAAGCCATTGTTTTCACTTTATTCTCAGTCTCCAGCCACATCCTTCCTCAGGGTTCTTGCTTTGGCAACACAGTTGATTCTGAACAGGCACATCTCTGCTGAAGTCAATAACTATGGGTACGTTGGTCAGAATGTCTACACTGCTATTTATTAGGTAACTAAACATTAAATAAGGCATGAAATGTCTTAACTAAAATAATTAACTGTATTTGTCTAACATAGTTATCTAAACTTGGAAAATATTGTGATGGACCTAGACTGTCTCTGCTGTGCTATTTATTAATTTCATGACAGCAGTCTCCAGCAACTCTTTTAGCAGATGCTGAATTCATGTAGGGAAAAGCCATTAACCTCATGAGACTGAATAATACAAATAAAAATTTGTCTTGTTTCCTGCCTGGTTTCTGGGGTCTAGTGAACCATGAAAAGTTCTCTAGAAAACTTATACACCTACCTTACCTCCTTTTCCCTTGCTTTAAGGGGGAAATAGGCTGAAATTCTTGTAAAAGCACTTATTCTTGAGAATTGAAATGAAATGTAAAACATTAAAAGGTGTGCTGATAAACTACTGAGATGGCAGTGCCTGAGCAAAACAGTATGGAAATGATAGCAAATGTTTACAAGGGACAATTGACCTCCTCAACCCAATACTATATATGTTACCAACACATATATATTACTATATATTTAGTAATATATATATGGACACTCAATATAACTTACTCTTTCATTTGTTACTGTATCCAATGGGCCATCATGTCTCTAGTATGCTGAGGTTTTTTGTAATTAGGCTTGTGATGTAGACAACCTATTCCTGCATGAGGCTGAACTGCTGTGTAATTAAATGTAGGAAAGGCAGCTTTTACTTAAAATAAAAACTAAATTTAAAAACCATGTTTTTGCCTTAGGCTTTTATTTAGGGTTTTGGAAAATGGAACAAACTCTTTGTTTTCCATTACATTTAGAAAGCCTAATAAGCAAAATAACACTTCTCATCTAATTTTGCATTCCTTAGGTGTGTTTTTGTAAACCCCTTTTCATTTTGACTAAACTACTCTAAATTATGCTGGGATATGATCATCAGTAGTTTTAGCGGAAATATTAGTTTAACTGAAGAACAACTTTGTTGGGACTTTGGTGATAATTATTTAAATTCAGAAAAGAGCCACCTTGAGCAATTACTTTGCTTCTAAACATTATGTTTCATACAGATGATCAGAAAGGTGATGTAGTGCCAGCTCACTTGGGCTACCAATTAGTACTGTCACTATCAACCTCCCAATAACTTCACTACAGCAGGGTTAGTAATTTTTAGTATTTGAGGTTACTGTCCAGTTGCCACCAAATTTACTGTGTGTGAATTAAAGCACTGACTGCCATGATTTGATAAATGCTGTTCACAGTCACAGGCAGTTAACTCATAGTTACCTCTTTCTCCAAGCAGGTGCAGAGCAATCTGAAATGGATGTATGACGCTATCTGACTTTCTCTTACAGCAGGTTTTCAATGCATTTCAGTCTTTTTAATGTATTTATCTTTATAGTGTCTTCGCCTGATGGATATTTTCTTCCACATCTATTTTTCACACAGGGAGCTGTTGCAAAGCACGTCAAAAGACAGCAAGTGGGAAGTTAAACACCTTGGTGGGCCAGTTAGGGCTGTGTGTGCACTCTTTGTTAGCTGCTCCTGAGTTGTTAGAGGGGGGTGGCTTTTGCCAGGAACCTTGGAGCCATCTGTAGGACCATGGCTCAGTAATGAGCAGGTCTCCATTGTGTGTCCAAACCGTGTGCCAGGAGGTTTAGCTTACTTCAGACTTAAACTGCATTGCAAGTCAACCTGTAAGGAGCATAAAATATCAGAGGTTTAATCTGGAGGATGAAATTGAACCCTGAGATAATAGCACAGATTTTAGAGATTAAGTGATATCAGTACCACTCCATCTTATCTAGATAAGCTAGAGGCATGCATTCCTTCATGCTTTCTGTCTCTTTTCTTTCATTCTTTTATTTTAGTATTTCTTCTTACAATCATGT
>VYZT01055223.1:0-14332 GCA_013400735.1 Pomatostomus ruficeps | reverse complement strand
GGGAACTTTTTGTTTTATTTTAAATCCCTGAGCTATGCTGCACTGCAGCATCTCTTTCACAAGGCCTTTGAAAGGCATGAGACATAGCAAAGAGAACCAAAACTCACAAGCAAAATTAAGAGTTCCTGATTTACTTAAGTTGAAATATGAATTTGCAGGTTGAGGATGTGTATCTGTGCATACACATGCACACTTGCTGTGTTTATGTATGAACAGTTCCCAGTACAGGTGCATTTTCACAGGACATGATCATTTTGCTGAATTTATTAAGTGATATCATTAACTTTGTTTAAAGACGCACACATGCACACTAGACCTTTGTGGGTGCAGCATGTTTCCAGATACAGTTAGAAAACTGAGTTTCTGTGTTGTTGGATAGTTTCTTTTTTTAAAAAAAAAAAATTAAAAAAAAAAGCTTGTCTGTATGGTTCCGTTATCTTGTCAAGCAATCTGTAAAACCAAATCTTCAGATTTTCTATTTGGTGTCAACTGTTCTGTAGTGAAAAAATGGCTTTGTCTTGTAATTGGCAATGAAATAATAATGCTTGGGAAAACATTCAGATGCTTCTAATGGGGAAAACTTATGCCGATTTTCACACAGTGCTTTTGCTATGCATGGTATTAAGTTGGGAAAGTGAATCCTGATACTGTTTTTTTCAGGGTCACTTTAGAAATGGGCAGCTCAAAGCATAATGCCTCCCATGGGACAAGGTTACAAAGAGCAACATTTTATGTAGAATCATGTTCTGTTTACTGCAGTTGAGACTAAACCGTAGGAGTTGGTAAGGTTACATTGCACTTGTCCTGATGAGATTGCATTAGCTGCCCAAGATGCTGCTATTTTTTTTTTATTCTTGTTTTTGAAAATAAAGCTCTGTTCTGTTACATGTCTTTAAAACATTAAGATTACTTTGTTTTAAAATTGTCGTTGAGGAGGTAGAGGGTAAAGCAGATTGTAAATTGCCTTTACAAGGCAACAGTGAAAACATGCCTCCTTAAAATTTTGTTCAAGCTGTAGAGTTGATGGAGCTGTGTCTTGTTTTTGAGTTGCTTTAAAAATTGTAATAAGTCTTCAAGCAGAATAAAGGTTGTTTTGAAACTGCAATTCAGTTGTTGAGGTTTCAGTAAGGACTGTGATGTCTATTTACCAGCATCTTTGGCTAACTCTTCCTGTTTATATGTGGCCTTCTTTGAAAATGATACCCAAATGCTCTTATTATTATAGGAACTAGGGACCAAATAGTTTCATCTGACTCACAGCCATTTTGTGTCTTGAACTGAATGAGGTAGTTGAGTAGCTCCAAAATAATCTCGTGTCAAACAGTGCCAAAATGACAGCTTTGCTAGCCTCCTACTGTTGCAAAAGCAGTAAAATACTCATGATCTGTGACCTGCCTCTTGCAGTGCAGATGAAGATACGGTTTTTCTGACAAGAGTTGAGTTTTGTCACTGATTACCATGAAGCCAGCCTGTCAGCTTTTCCTGCGAAAAGTCATTTACCAGCTTCATGTTTGGATCTAATTGTGCAAACGAGCATGAGCCTGAAGAAGAGGGAGGAAGTATGGGGGAGAGGCCCATGGAGAGAGCGTAAGGCCAATTATTTGCTTCCTCTCATTATTGGTATATGGTATCTGACTTCTTCGAGCTCATTCATATCTTGCCCTAAGAGAGCCCCTCCAGGAAAGTCAGCCAGCTATCCTGTAAGAAGAGATTCTTATTCCCATTCTGTCCAAGGTTTCCATTCTAAAATTTTCTTGCATATTGCTCACACTAATGTCAAAATACCCTAAACTGAGGTACTCAGCACAGACTTGAACAATTTTTAACAACCACAACATTGTCACTGGCCCTTAGAGATTCTTACAAGAAACTTAGACTAAGGGTCATTACTGTATTTTTAGCCTGCTTTAGTAGCAAGTGGGGCTAGGTCTCCAGCACTTTTGTCTGTTGCAGTTTTTCTCAGAAGGCTGATTCTTTTATGCTGACACTGAGTTTATCTCACTCCTGTCCCCTGAACCGATGCTGGGAACCACAAAGGCTTCTGCAGCCACAGAGTCATCGTCGAAAAATAAGGTGAGATAGGTAATGAACCACATGTCATCTATCATCATCTATTGGACAGAAATCAAGACTGATGGATCATAATCTGCAGAAACCTATGGACTGGCATATCCCTTGCTAGTATCATACATTATATAGAAATCACTCTTGGCAGACCAGAAAAGTAGTTTGCAAAAATGCCATTCTGTTTTTGCTGTCTGCAGAAAAACACTCCCTCACTTTCCCTCTCTGGTTTCTTGGTAGGCTTTGCTGGTCATAGAATCATAAGGAATATGAAAAACTGCTTAAATCTATCTTTGTGCAGATACAAGCAGGTGTGATATTTTTAAAGTCTTGGGAATGCTCGTGAGTTGGGGTTCTTTTTCTCCTGAAGTTGCTTGACTCGTGCAAAGTTGTGTGCAAGTAACTTCACATAAATCCCTTTATCTGAGCTGTGAAGCCAAAAGGGGAAGGGAAATTTTCAAAATTCACTGTTGCCATTTCCGTGGCTCTGCACGGACCAACGGGTACTCCCAGGGCTGCAGGTGGGGACAGTCAGGCACAGGAGGGCAGGGGCAAGGACAGCAGCTCTGAAGGCCTGGGCCACCTATCACTGCCCATAATGACCCTCCCAGCCATCATGGGGAATTGTTCATACAGGGACCCTTTTGAGATTATTGCCATTAGGATCCACCTAACATTTACCACAGGGCCCCCATTCCCTCATTTAGTGGGTGTAAACTGAGGAAATGGCAAACAGCAGGGACTTGCCAGTGTCCCTGGCTGGAAAGAAGGTTAAAATAAGTGGTTTTGCTTTCTCTGCAGGACAGTTTGTAGGGGAGCAAGGTCAGACATGCTTCCAGACAGTCGTGGGCTGTGCAGACGGCACCAGGCCTTTCCTATTGCCTCTGGTACAACAAAAGGCAGGAACTGTGGGAGCACTGTGTGGTTCTGGTGTCTTTCTTTTTTAATCCCTTTGGGGACCTATGTCCTCAAATACATAGACCACCAAAAAGAGAAATTCTATTGGGAACTTCTAGATAAACAGATATTAATTGATCAGCCACTATTTAAACTTCAGATAATCTTTGCAGGAACAAGCCTTTTGACCTCTGATCAAGCAATCAGATAACCAGAAATGCCCTTCTTTGAAAAAGCAGGGTTTTATCCATGGCTATTCCAGGGCTTGTTATCTGCCAGAACAACATTGCAAGGACACCACTTGTGCCATTCTGTCCTCTGTGAAGAAACTACCTTTGCATACTAAAAATGGAGGTGTTTAGGGCTACTGATTCAAATGTGCAAATATTGACAGGAGTAAAATTTAACAAGGAGCACACAAAAGGATCTAAAACCTGCCATTCTCAGGTCTTTGAACAAAAAATATTGACAAAACCGGACATGAATATAGTTAATTCACATAAGATGATTTCACTGTTGTGTGTCTGGTTCCTAACTCATTGGAAGACCATAGCTTGAGAAGAAAGATAATTAATTCATACCTGAGAGCATTTCATCCTCTATAAATGTCTGTTTTCTACGTGATTTACTTTTTTTTTTTCACACAAATCTTGTGCTTATTACAAAACAAATATTGGTGGATTCATCTTTTTTTTTTTTTCTTTTAATATGGTAACTGGCAGAAGTCCTTCAGTAGAGTCATCCATAGGGTGTTAGGTGAAACAGACACACTTGAGAATCAATGTTCAGAGTCAATTCTGCAGGGAGTCGTGTCTTGTTTGTGTGACACTGTGGCCCATTACCCCTGCGTGCCCAGTACCCATGGCAGTAGTTCATATAGGTGATGACTTTCATGGGCCCTCACGCCTGTCACTGCACTCAGAGTAACAAGGAGTAAGCTTTGCCTGTTTAAAAGGTACAGCAACTCTTAATGGCTTGTTTGTTGTAAGACTGAATGGGAGTAGAGACCTCAAAGAGCAATATGTGGAAATAGGAGAGGAATGCAATTCAGCAGGTGTCAGAACTAGAGCCAGACCAGGAAGCAAAGGCAAGAAGAGCAGCTTCACACCTCTCACTGCAGACTCTGAGCAAGGACCCACACGGCACCTTCCAGTTGCCTTCCACGTTCCCTGTGAAATCCAGGGGTAAAGGCTGCCACTTAAAAACATCAGCTGTTTGCATGCTCATGCAATTTGCAGCTCTTCCTTGTTTCAGAAAGACAGTGAGTTTGGACATTTAGAGGTGGGATTCATCTCATTTAATTTTAAGCACATAAAGAAAGGCTTTTCATCAAAGCAGTCTGGCAAAACTCTCTTTAGAGAGAGCCAGGCAATTCCCCAGAGTGATTCACCCCACCTACCTCAGGCACTATTCTTAGGATGCAGTGAATCACTCCATGGAATCATTCCATTGACTAGAGGGAGAGCCCAGGCATATGGCTTATGCTGGATGTGCACCTTTAATGTGGCTAAGGTTACATGAACTCAGTCTCTTCCTTGCTGATAGGCAGTTCAGTTTTAATCTTTCCAGTACCAGCTGCAGTGTCTTCTGCTCTTAAGCATAATGATAAAGGACAATTAATTTGGGTCTGGAATTTCAATTGGTTTATAGAACTTGGGTTTTTCATAATAATTGCAAGGGTGACAGACAGGTTCAAAAGGATTCTGGCCCATATCTTCCTTGGAGATGTAATGCTGGACTCCACACAGAGGAATCCAGATAAGCAGTAATGCCATGATACTGCCTCCTTCTCTGACTGCTCCAGGGAAAAACCTGGCACTGCTTCAGACCTGGCTTATCAGTGCCTTCCAACAGCCTGTCTTTCTGAAGGCTTTAGACCTGTCTTTTGAGGAATAATTTGGTCTCTTGCCAGACATGGATGAAGAAGATGTGGCTGTTTTTTCCAAACAAGGTCAGTTTGTTAGTCACCACATCTATATTTCCTTTCTTATCCAGGGAAAAATTAGAGAACTTGACTTTCTTTCCTTCCAGTTAGTCCATAGCCAAGACGACAGGGTAGGGTATTGTGACAGTAAAACTAAGACAGGAAGGACTTTAGTCAAATTACCTCCTAGTCAGACTGAGTTCTACCTCAGGGCAGGAGAGCCGTGTGAAATCCCCCTGACATCTACAACATGAAAAATTCAAGAATGTGGCAGGTTCTATGGTGGGTTTTGGGTACAAGAGTGTATGCATATCTACTCCAGTTAAACCAAACCTTTCAGTGCAGAATGTTCTACTGGGAATGGTCTGTGGACTGCCTGGAGAGTTTCCCCATCCAAAGAAATGTAAGATCAGGCTTTGAATAACTTCAGTGGCTAGAGCAGATCCAGTATCAGGTCAAAGGCAGGAACATTTTGGGGAGAAGCTTCAGAAGTCTTGAGGTGAAAGACGAGAAGCTGCTGTGCAAACCGCCTGTTGCTCTACTGATAACAGGCAATGTAAACAAGAAAGCCAGGGACTGACAAACAACCCTTGAGCACCAGGATTCCTCAGGATATGTGAGTAAAATCCTCAGAGTGGGTTCACAGCATTGCACCTCTTCATGGCAGGCACTGTAGATTTCTGGACAAAAGCGTATTGCTCCTAGGTGAAAACAGACTGATCTAGTTGGTGAGTAAATGTGTACAAGCACTTTCCTTCAGGGCTGTGAGTATTTCACACAGAATGAGATGGCAAACTGATTTAAAGAAAAAAAATAAAAGGCCACCTGTGTACAAGTACACACAAATGATGCTGATATTTCAAAATTTCTTGATCTTCATTACCAGTAATAGTGTGACTAAAACTGAAATCTTGTCATGGTCTGTCAATTTTGCACTGTAATCTTGGCAGGCACAGATGACCTAGGTCTTGTCCACGGTTCTCTAGTAAAGAAAGTGCCTCTTATCTGGCTGGGCCACATGTGCTTCCAGCAGGGTGTGGCCAGAGACAGGATCCAGTTTGCCTGTGTACCCTTCTGACAGCTGTGTAAAACAAATCCTGAGTAATCCTGACTCCAAATGGCCATTTCCATAGTATGGGAACACACAGGGAAGGAAAGCAACTGCTATTAAAGTCTCGATAGTAAGAATCTTCCTTCTGGTGTCACATACCGAAAAGAACATCCTCAATTAAGATGGTTGAAGAGAGCTCCTTTTACTGGGACAGGTGGTTAGCTGTTGCAATTAAATGCACAAGTTTTACTCCCTTATTTTCACTACACCCATGTGTATGTACATGCTCCCTTCAGCATGTCTCTGTTGGAGACACAGTGACTGTAATATCCATGACCTAAGGCTCACCTGGCATGTCTTAGTGGAATACACTCAGTAACAGGACCTCAGGTCTGAAGACATGCTAACTAATGGAAATGTGTTCAGCTTCTTAGCCAGGCTGCAATGAATAGTCTTCCTTTCAAAATGCCACACTCCCCAAATTTCTGAAATTCAAGCATCCTTTGAAATTGGTATAAAATTGACAATAGGCCTCTGGAAAAGCCAAAGAAATCCATGTCAATGCCTCAGTAAAGAAGTAACCATGCTGCCCAAGTGAAACACATTGTTGTAGGGGTTTTCCAGAACAGACACTTGTGGAGCTTGGAAGATCCCATCCCTGTTATATATATTTATGATTTCTAGATCAGATATTCTAGATATATTTACCTCCAGTCAAAAAACAAGGGCTGTGGTCTTTTTGACAGCCCTCAAATTTTAGTGTTCTGGCCATTGACTGGGAAACCAGCTGAAGCAGCCAAATCTGCTCCCACCCATGCACCTGGACTGTTCTCTGTGGCAACAGAGCTGTGAGGGAAGGTGGTGGCTGACTTATGCCCTATATCTAATCAGGATGCATGTGAGAAACATGCCTGATCCCAGAAACTCAAAGAAAATGCTCTCCCATCTGCATAATGCACCAGTAGCTCTTGATTGGTGCATGTCAATGCCCAATTCAACAAGCAGGTTTTCTTCTTTGAGCTGACATCATCAGAGTCCCAGCAGATACTTCACACCTGAAGTTTATCTACATTTTCTCCTCTATAGCTTCTGATGCAAACCTAGCTCTGGAGCTTTGAGAATTAGCTCCCACTGTGAGAGGAGGACCACAAGACGTGGAAAAACAAGCTTTTCTTCCATTATTTCCCTGAGCTACCCATTTTCAGTGGATTAAATTCCTGGTAGATATGCCTGAATGCAAGTGGAAGAGTCAAGGCAGAAAAATATGACCAGGTGTTCACATCGTCTTCTAAAACCTTGGATTTATGTATCTTTTTAATTTTGCTCTGCAGATAATTGAAGATAAAATTTTCCAGCCCAACATCCCTATCAATTCAAAGTTATTGGTGTATTTGTTAGTGCTGATGATTCTGATAATCCAAGGTTATATTCCTGTGTCATAAAATGACACACTTAGCAACAAGATGTAGTCATTCTCCGTCCTTTCCTAGAAACTAATTTAGTCATGAACCCTGAAAGACATTAGGAAGGAAAGGCTCAGCATGCGCATATTAGAGCTGATCAAAAATCATTCTTCAAGGGAAATTTTTGTTGAAAAACCCTCACTTATTTCATATGAAATCCTCACAAGGGTTATGAATTCAGCAGAACTCTTTCACAGATCACAGAATCACAGAATATTCTGAGTTTAAAGGGATCCACAAGGATCACCAAGTCCAACTCTTAAGTGAATGGCCCATATGGGGTTCAAAATTAAAAGCAGGACTTCATTTTCCATTTAATATAGCCTGTTAGCCAACAGTGACCATCCTAATAGTGACTTAGCACATGTCATATGTAGGAGAGTCTTCAGTGTACAGAGACTAAAGTCAGAGAGATGTTCTAGGTCAATGCCTTATGCTATTTCCACCACACTATCAAATTAGTTTCAATTCATTGGTGGTTTTACTCCACATAAATAAAAATATCCATTTGGATAAAGAAAACTGATTATAATGCCTGGTCATTTTGTCACTTACCAGAGAAAAGGGAAGATTGAATTCACATCACTGCTGCAATGATTACTGCATGTCTAGAGCAGGAAAACTTGGCAGGCTTTGGCTGATATGGGTAACTGTATAGTTGTAAAGGTGGTGATGTTTTTCTATAGGCAGCTCTTTGGTTTTTACTGAGTATTACAGCTCAGGAAGTGATATCTGGATCAGAACTATTTTTAGATCAATATTCACATATTAAAGCCTAACTGGTCTCCAATGTAAGTCTGGCTTTGGATGCCAAAGTATCAAAGTCTGGGAGATTTTTCCACCATAAGAAACCATCACATTTAATCGTAGAAATGACAAACATCCTGGTTTGGACACATATAACTTAAAAACAGAACAGGAAACCAAACCCAAGCAGATCTGAGTATGACACAGAAACCAGACTGGACTGGTGTTTTCATAACTGTACCTTATCCATTCAGAAATCAAAGGTGTTTTGGTTTGGGTCCTTCATTCTGAAAAAGCTCAATACTTCCTAGTCTTTTAGGTTGGAAACATGAACATTTGAACACAGCAATAAAGAAAAAAAGGCCAGTGAAAGTGTTAGAATCTTTTACAGCTCCATAAAAGACTAACCATAAAGCATAACCAACTAGTAAACTGATTGGAAACTCCAAGTTAGAAAAGACCCTTGGCTATTTGTTTCAGTCCCCTTCCCTCCAGACTATTCCAATCACAACAAAAATTGGTGTGAACTAGAAATGGACAAATACATGTGATGGGGCTGTGTGTGCCAAAAATCTCTCTAGTTTCACTGATTCCATCTAATCCCAGCACAAAATGTCTCCCCAGAATTATCTATCCTACAGGGAGATCTGGCTGCCATTCAGGTCACTATTTTTGCTGTTAAATTAAAGTGATTGGCCCTGCCTACCTGCTACACTAAAATATTTTTAAATGGTTTCTGCTTTCTTTACCAACATTTTTAAATGTGGCTGAACCAAAAGTCCTCCTAGCCTTGAGGACATGCATGGTCTGGTAAAGGAAAAAGTCTTCTCCTGCCATTACAAGGGAGCAGTAGCAAAGTGCAAAAATTATGTGTGATAAAATTGCATCAAGGGTTTTCATTTTAAAAAGTTCAGTGGAAAAAAAGTCACATTAAAAAAATCACTCAGACAATCCCTTTTGCAGATTATTGGAGGAGCACTTGTTCAAATGCTGCTCAACCAGCAAAATGGTGGTCATATCCATTAGGCTATGTATTTGACAACTTTTTCAATAATTTATCTAGCTCTGATGATACTGCTTTTGTAAGTGAGAAAATGTAAATTATCAGTCTCACTTATTTTCCTGCCACAAATTCCTGTGGACTGCTTTTGTACTAATGTCATAGAAACCTTTTCTCCTTCTGTGCCTGACTGATTGCACCCACAGCACCTGAATAGTATTTGCAATGGAAAATACAACTTGTCTTTCCCAGTTAGAGAGCTTGACTGTTCTTACAGATGACCAAGTTTCTTGTTCTCTTTGTCCTTCGAATCTGAACTATAAATTTTGTTTATAGATTGTTCACGCAAGGTGGATTTTGTCTTTTCAAATTCTTCTGCGTGTTCATCTCCCTGTCTGAAAAATAAACTGGTAGGAGTGAGGGGAAGAGGGCAAATTGACAGTCTGATCAGATGCTTGTCTCACCTGGTCATCAGGAGTCCCACCCTTTCATGATGAGGCAAACAGTTTATATGAGAGCAAATTTCGGGGGGGTAGTGAGAATATTTTCTCTTGGTGGTCACCTTATTTAGGAAGGTTCAACATTTTCTGTCTCTGTTTCTTTGTGGAGATAGCTGAAGTGGGGTGTGGGGAGGAAGTGGCTTTTTCACTAGATAAGGGTAAAGGCAGGTGCATATTTCCTCTTCTAAAACTGCAATGCTTCTAAAAGCTGCTTGGGTTTTGGTGGTGTTGTGTGTTTGTTTGTTTGTTTTTGTTAAGTGTTTATTCAGGCACCTAGGACAAGTGCATAAATAAATGTCACTGCTGGAGCCCCCCATCCGGCACCATGAGGACAATCAGCCTGAAGATCCACAGAGACCCACCTCCTTCTTCTTTCTCAGACTGGCAGTGGAACTTCACACTTCAGAGTTGCCTTATCAAACCTGAACCTGTGAGAAAGCCCTTGTAAAGTACCCAAACCAAAGAGATTCAGTTCTTAAGTTGCTAAACAACTCAGCTGTTTCAAAGACAGTGGAAATCTTTGACTACATATGGTTGTTGTCTTCTTTATGTAGAAAAGCAGATGAAAAAGTTAGCAAAAGTACAGATAGCATGACAAACGTGGTTGAAGGTGTGGCATAGCATCTCTGAAAGAGGACGTAAGCTAGACTAGGGTACTTTAGTTCAGAAAAGAGGCTGATGAGGAGGTGTGATAGGTACAACCACCTCTAAAAGACAGAGAGAAGGCAAACAGAGAAAATGTAGTTACTGCTTCTTAGAACACAAGGCCCAAGGGCATCAAACTTAACAGGTGGTTAATTTAAAACACATGCATAAAAATAGTACATAGATGAACTGTGACATTCTTTGGCCTGGGAAACTGTGAATACTGAGGATTGATTAGACAAATTCATGGCAGTCAGATACAGCAGGACAACTGAACAAAAAACTGCTGCTACAACTACCAGGCAGTAAAATCCTTAGACTACAGGTAGAACTGAAGAAATGATAAACCACAGAAGCTATTATACAGGGACTAATCAAATACATAATAAAAAGATATTGAAATAATTCAGACCTGAACACCAAATTCTTGAAGGTTTTGGGAGTTAGACCCATTATAGTGTCAACTGCGATGATCAACTCCACATAGTTATTTAAAATTCTACATTCAGAAATGTCAGGTGTTGTTATTTTTTGGTTTTTCCCAGAATTTTGGTTCACAGTTAGGATACTACCTTTTTTTTTTCCCCCTCCCTAAGTCTTCCAGAGCTCATGACTGCTTTAATAAAAGTTCTGGAAAAATCTGTCAGAATGCCATCTCTACAAGAGTCTGTGAGACTGACTTTCAAACTCTGGAGTGTACTGTACCATAGCTACATGTACTAAAATTACACCATATATTTGTTAACATAAACAAATAAGGCAATACTCTTATTTCAATCTTATTACCCTTTGCTTCAAGGGTAAATGCAATCTTAATTTCTAACATTTCTCAGCTTTTGCAGAGGCATTCTAAGAGGCTCAGTTTTAAACAAGATGGAACATGTTCACAGCTGAAATCTAAATGGGTTCTGCACCCCTGTTGAAATGTTCTGCTTAAATATTTGATCCTTAATGCAGTCTATGCTCTGCCCACAGCAAATGTTCCTCCCGGCTGCTGTTTGTCCCATTAACAGAAAGGGGAAGGAGAATTAAGGTACTACTCTATCCTAACATGTTGAAGCCAAAAGTTCATTAGCTGCCATCCAATATGGAGTGGACTATAATAGATTTAGTATTTGCCTCCCCATATATTCAGAACTCATATTGCATGAAAATAACATTTACGTGGTTAGAAACATTTTCCTGATAATTTAGTTCTTTAAATTTTCAGTCATTCAAACAGGGATTCCTCCTTCTTTCCATTCTGGAAAACTCTCACCAAATAGGATAAATATAAGGATTTTTTTTTCATTATTACCCTATGTTTAGCCGTAAGGGAAAGTTTTGTCTTGGAGTGGAAGGAGAGAAAACAAAAGCCCTAGGATCATGTTGGATTCAGCCCATTAATCCCTGAATTATCATAGATTAGTCACTGCATTTCCATCTGATGAATTTTTTAATTTTTATTCCCTCCTGCCAATTTTTTCCTTTGCCATTCTCCATTACTTGAAAAGCATGAGTAAAATAGAATCTCCTTCTATTTCCATATACTGCAGGTACAAAAAACAGAACAAACCAAAAAAACCCCCAAAATGAACAAAACAACAATAAAGAGAAAAAATCTTTTAAACCCTTGTTTAAACAAAACTAAAAAAAAAAGTAACAACTTTCAGATTAACACAGTGACAACCCAATTTTTCCCTTGAGCTTTTTACATAAAGAGTCATACTAGTACAAAATTATATCATCCTGAATAATTTTCAAGGCAGATATCACAGTTCCTCCCATTCAGTGGACTGCAGATATATCTGGAATTCATTCCAGGCACTAGATAAAGCTCTGTCAGAGGACCCACTATGCTACATGGGCCTGTTAAAAGCTGTCTATCCCTTGGTTCCTCAGTCTCACCCAGTAGCCTTAGAGCCACTGTACTTCATTTTTTGCCTTATGTTAATAGAAGTTAATTGGGAGGACACTTTGTCTGTCAGACCATGCTGCTGGTGAAAGCTTGATGACTCTTGTCAGCCTGTCTCCTTTTGTCTAGATGACTCTGGGAAGAAGGAGACATCATTCATCTAAAATATTCTTGTACCAAAAATTTATTCATCCCTCCCTGGGAATATGCGTGGGTTCTTCCCTTCTCAGATTCTTTCTTTTTCCTTCTGTTCTGTCTTTTCTTGTGGCCATCTGACTACTGCACTGATTATCACAGCATATTAGGCAAGCAGAATTCATGTGAGTGTGTATTAAATTACCCAGTGCAAGCTTGTCATTGCAATTGGTCACACTTCTTCTTTTCTCTGCTTCAGCAGAGTCTTATCTCTCAGCTTTCTGCCACAAGCTTCTTTGAGGTGGGGCGGAAAGGCATGAGAAAATACTCAATCCATAAAAAATCAAAAGTAAAAAATTAGACACACACACGAAAAAGGAAAAAAACCTCTTAAAAGAAGCGTTTTGGCCAGGCTCTGTGACTGCTGAGCTTCCACTTTCAGTGTCTGGAAGAAATGACCAAGGACACAGTACTTCCAGAAGCATGTTGTGATGTTATAACCACACACCATGTTTAGCAAAGCAATAGCATTACCAGACTCCACCAATACTAATCTCTGTTGTGGGAGTTATTCTTCTTTGTGGAAATAACTAAACATTCACTGGTCCAGAGCAATGATAGGCAATTAGGAGGGACATGATGACACAATGGCTAGATCTGTCACTGGGGGAAAAAGGAGACCAGTGTCCAGGATCCTACTCTAGCATCTATTTAATTATTTATAAGTCCTAGTAGACACTAATTTATCTACTTTACTAATACTAACAAGAGTTTTCATTTGAAAAAGTCTTACTGCAAGGATGTAAGAGCATCATGGTGAGAGTAGTCCACTACATTGTGGACAAGCTGCTTTTTGATTTCTTAAGTTGATTCAGAGACAGAAGGTCATTAGTAATTAGCCATTCTAGTGAGCAGAAGACTGGTCTCCCTTCCCTTGGGAGGGATTCCCCCCACCACACAACAATGCCGTTCCTGTGGCAAGAAAAAAGTATCCCAGCTGGCAGGTTTCCTCTTCTCATTTGACACCTATTTTCTGGAGTGTATAAGGAAGCCAAGAACAGTTGCAAATGGATTTTGAAGTCCCCTGAAATGGGCTTTGCTTGGGGAAGAGGTCAGCACTGCGGCATCACCTTGACTGGTTCAGGGAAAACAACCCCAAGAGGAAACATTCAAGGCATTACAAGCTTTGGGTCAGGGTGGAGGGGCCAAGAGCTCTGGCCCAACGCTCAGGCTTGTGGAGTAGATTTTGTTACAAATCAGCTTAGCTGGAAAACAGTTTTTTTAGGATTACTGAGAGAACAGTGAACAGCAGGATAATTTGATTAGAGACATGGAATTAGGTGAAGGAGTGGCTTAAAATAAACTGCTTAGATATTTTAAAGCTATGACTAATAGGAGAGACTGGAAGAGTGCTCTGGATATTTTTTGTGTTAGATTTTCGAAGAAAGCACTCAAGAAGATTTGCTGGTGCTGAAGGCAGTGTTGAGGAGGAAATCATGTGAGTATGAGCACAAGACACTGGGCAGGGGTATGGGACCACAAAGGGCTGCTGCAGGAGTCTCTCTCATGGGAAAGGGTGCTTGGAAGGGTATGGCTTAGGAAGTGCCCTGTACCCATGGGTTGTTATTCCAGTTTGGACTAGGAAATCTTTTTCTTGGATTTAATAATGTATTATGGTTGCAGTTTACCTTAAACAGAAACTGAAACACTGCTACCGCAGACACTATCAGCTGTCAAAAAACCTCTAGGAGGCACAAAATCTGTATCATGTTTTATGACTGGGATCGGCTTGCAGCAGTACCAATATTCCAATTCATCCCTCACTAGGCAATCTGCCACCATTATTTTTAATTTAACTGCACAGAAATTAAAAAATAATTCACAATTTTTTTAAAAGATCAGCACAAGAAAAAAGAGCCAGCAAAAATGGCAGTCAAATGGATCCAATGTGTGACCAGAAATTAGAGAGTGATTACTGTGGTTACTGTGCCCAGGCCTCAGTAACCCCCTAA
>VYZT01055222.1:21253-35673 GCA_013400735.1 Pomatostomus ruficeps | reverse complement strand
AAAAGGCATCCCAAACCCTGACACCCCTTCACCTCAATAAATTAAACCCATTAAAATGAAATGTGGTACAATCACTTCACCTTCCTGGTGCTGGCAAAAGAAGTTAAGAATACATTTCAAGAGACCGACATGATCACTTGAGAGGACAACAGTGCACTTACAATTTGTCACCACTGGGCTGAAGTCTACAAACTGAGGTAGCTTATGCAAGCCAAATTTAATTTGATTTGCTAACCCGAAGCAGTTCACATGATCAAATCAGTCCTGAACTGAAAAGCTGATACCCTCAGACACAATGCCTTCAAACAGCTTCTGATGCTTTTTCTAGAAATACAGCATAAAATCAGAGTCACACCCCAAACCACAAGTTTTAAGCATGTAAATAGTTCAGAGCCAATGAGACTACTGGCAAATGAATCAACTACATATTAAAACTCCTTACTAACACCTATCTGCACGTATGAACCATGCAAACTTCTAGACAGTAACAGTACATTCAGTGAGCCGAAATGGATTCAGCCCACCTTGACAGGGATACCCACTGGCAGGTGAACTGCATCTTTTCTGGGCTCTACTGCATAGATACCTTCTGGCTTCAGTGCAAGCTTCAACACCTAGCTCCTCAGCTTAAATCTAAACTTAGATGTCTCACTCTGGAGCTGAATTCCACTCTTAATAAGCTTAATCATGTATTCAAGTATATTGCTAAACCGAGGTCTTGATTAATGTGGTTTTAGTCAGTAAGAGTCCTGAAGAGCTGCATACCATAAATTTAGGAGCATCTAAAGATATACTTAACTGCAGGGTGAGCCAACAGAGCATACTTTCCCGTCTGCATAAATAAAATGCAAGAAGTATTTTTTCTCAACAAGTACACATAAATACAAAGTTAATTCACTGAGCAGACAGGAGTTTCTCAACCATCACTTACAAGACCACATACAGTATTTGTGAAACTTTTTTCATCAGGGAAGCACAGTGAAGTTGATAAGAAAGCCAGATTGATGCAGAAGTGTTGGGATTTTCAAAGACAGCTACTGGGTTACTACAACTATTCAGGACATTGATACTTAATAGTAGCCTTTTTGAAGGTATTAGTTTTAAATCTTCCCACCTTGTCATTTTCATTAGTACTCTGCCATTCATTCAGAAACATACAAAGATAGAGAAAACACACACATCTTGTAAAACCTGCAGAAGACAGCTCAGACCTTACTTACATCCAGAGAACATTGCTTAACAGGTTTGTACCATTACAGGGGATTCACCTAACTCCTACAGATGCAGCTTCAGCCCCAATCTCATAATATGGATAAACAAACATTTTTGTAAAGAAAAAGCCCAAATACCCACAAACAATAAACCCACCCCCAAAAAATCCCCAAGTCTTATCATCAGCAACCATTAAGGATAACAGTAACAGTGTAAGATAAAATAAAAAAATTGCTAGCTTTAAGTAGGCAGATTATTCAGTGTCCCATCAGCCAGAGTTTACAAAGTCTTACTAATTTCTCATTGTAAAATCTTTCAGCTCAAAATGAATGAGCTAACTTTTAAACCACTGACTTATGTATGTGAACTGGTGTCCAAGTGATCATTATGAAAAAGCAGATCACCAAACATGAAAAAGTGACAGTTAAAAACAGCTTTGCTGAGAGGCATTGTCAAAAGCAAGTTCTAAACAGACACTGTTCTACAACCTTGAATACTTCTGTGATCTTACCAATTAGTTTACTATGTGCCTCACTCAAACTTCAGAACACATTTTGAATAAAAAGATAATCACAGAGCAGTATAGATTTGGAGTTTAATAAACTGAAAGAGGATGCTAACCGTTTTACCTTTCTTTGCATTTTTGCTGCTGAGACTCAGTATTCTACATATGGTTTCCATGTAGCCCATTATTCCCACTGCCCTTAGAATAAGGCCACAAAAAATCCAAACCAATATTCCCCCATCTCTCCCCAGAATGTAACACAAAATCACCTCTACCAGGCAGAGACACCTCTGACTGCTTGACTTGAAATTTCCACGTCTACAAACCTAGAACCTTAGTAGCACAAAAGCATATCCATAAATAAAATCCCTAAACAAAAAGTATATACACACTACCTTTATCAATAGATACTGCAATCTGAGGAACAAGGTTTTTTATTGTCAAGGGAAATCAAAGCCTCTGCAGAGTTTTTGGAATTTGGCCATTAAGGGAAAGAACACACTAAAATAACAGGGCCTACTCATATGAGTCACTTTGTTTGTCCCGTGTTATCTGTGAATGTCCTCCTTAAGTGTTTTTGAAGAGTGGGTGGACTAGAAATGTATAGAAGTCTGCATTCTGCAGACAGGAACAGTAATAAGCTGCACCTAGGAACTGTAGATCATCTTGTGACACACAAAAAAATGGCAGTTCATGTCCAGTATTTTACTGGTAATCTAGTCAATGTAGAGACAAACTCATAAAATATCCCCAGAGAACTTATTCTTTCTGGAGCATTCAGGGACTCGAATTAAAAAAAAAGTCACTCAGCTTTTGTTACCTATAATCTTGAATATGAAGATGCATCAAAATCTTCCTATCAAAACTCTGGAGAAAACTTCACAGTCATTTTCTAAACCAGTGACAAACTGTTCAGTAAGACTCCATGCTTCCTGCCCTTTCAAAAATTGCTGTTAACAGAGAAAGTCTGTTCTTTCAGATCTATGACCAGGTGAATAGCACAACACCACATGGGCCAGGTGAAGCCTGTCTCTTTTTGAGTCCCCTTTCTACTGCTCCCACTAGAAGGATTAAAGTAGTCACTGTTCTTCTGGACCCAGACTTACATTGTGGAACACATTTCCTGGCATAATGACTAATTGCATTATGAGGAACGAAAAGAAAAAGACTGATACTCTCTAAAAAAGCAGTTTTCTTTAGTATTCCAGGAGTCACAGGAGAATCTGGTATGAGGCTGAGGAAAACTTCCAGTGAGGACTTAAACTGTGTCAGCTGCCCCATGACTGACCTGCAGTGTAAGAGGTGCTACTGCACGACACCTACGACTTCTATAGTTCTAAAGATAAACATTTCTTGCTTGCAGTTGTACTAGAATCTTTGCTTACAGAAACTGGACCACAATGAAAAACTGTCAAACTAATCTTTGACATGTCTCTTCTTGTGGATTAGGACCAATGCCTTTGCATGTTTTTCTAGCATACTGGTATATCTCAAATCTCCCCCAAGCAGGAGTTATTTTGCTCACTACAAAACCAAACACCATCCACCATAACAAATGGGTGAAAAGAAACGCATTGGTCTCCCTTTTTCCCCATTTTGTTTGGACAGTAATGCACAAACTGGTTCAAAATAAAACTGTATAATACATTGATACACAATACTACTTCAAATAACCCTTCAGACAGATTTTCCGGTACTAATTTTCCCCAGTGCCAAAGGGTAACAAAATAAGCCAACATCAGTGAAAAAAGCTACCCTAGCAGCATTAAGAACAGTAGGCATGTGGGACTCCCTTGTGTCATCATACTACATCTCTACTATTAATTATCCTAACATCATCAAACATTAGGTTAAATAATCAATGAAACATTACTCATCTGCCTTTCACAAACATAAGCTACCTTAAACATGGACCACAAGGTAAAGTACAAACACGTTGACAAAGCTACTGGCATGTGTCAAAGCCCCTTGCTTCCTACGCCCAGGTAGTGGAATTTCTACTACAGAGTACACAAAAGTCCAAATCAAACAAGATACTAATATGCCATAAATGGAGATTTAAAAATTTCTTTAGAATTTAAGACAATGGCACAGTAACTGGATATTTTACCGTGAGCGTCACTATCATATGAAACGTATCTCAGCTTTTAGAAATGTAATTATTTGAACTTTCAGTTATTTTCATTAAAATATTTCTGCAGAAAGAAAAATCTCTGTACTTCTCTATACAAATATATCTGCAGAATACTTTCCCACTACAACATGAATTTTTAAGAAAGTAACTTCATAACTTATGCATACCATATATTTCTATTACTTGCAACTGTACCACTCTAAGAACACTGCTATAGCGCAATTCATGTAGGT
The DNA here is from genome assembly GCA_013400735.1 of Pomatostomus ruficeps. Taxonomy (NCBI): domain Eukaryota; kingdom Metazoa; phylum Chordata; class Aves; order Passeriformes; family Timaliidae; genus Pomatostomus; species Pomatostomus ruficeps. The sequence continues at coordinate 31,589 of VYZT01055222.1, read as the reverse complement.
AACATTATCTGGATTCTCATGTTACACTAAACGATGACGTTTAAGCAATAATTAGCATACAGAAGAATTCTAAAAATTAACTTTAGAACCCATAAATCAGTTGTTTATCAAAGTTCCTCTGAACTACCAGAGAGCACTAGATAGTTGCTGAAAACCATGAAATTAAAGGAGATACTACAAAGAACAAATGTAATTCAATTTCTCCACTCTTATCTAAATAAAATGCAAGGCTGAGCTACATACAGTTCCAGACAGCACATCATGAGGGCAGCAGTTGAGAAGGTGGCTCTTGCACACTCTGTCATCGCTGAATTTGATTCGCTGACGGGTCGTGTCACCTGCAATATAGAAATCAGCACATTCCAGGTCAGAAATCTGCGGCAGTCAGGCATGTTCTGCAGGTTACATGCAAAGCATTAACAGTGCCCTGTCACATAGGGAAGGTCTTTGGAAACTAGAACTTAAAACACTCTATGCTTCTTTGCCAAATAACACAAAAAAGATAAATGTGTGTTTTAATGCTCTATAATGCTATTTAAAAATCCTCTCACACTTCCCCTTCAAAACTGCAGCAGGAGAAGTGCTTAAAACCAGAAAGTCAGTATTAGCTTAAAAACACTTGGATACAATAGCATTTGTTAAATGAGCTATATAATGCTCTGTTCAGACTTTGCATGAAATAACTACGTATTTCTATGCAAGAATTAGCATTTAAGAGCAGCTTCATAAACACAAAATGATACACATTGAGTCTTCACCAAATCCAACCTGATACTCATTTTATGATTTTGATCTTGGATGCAATGCACCCTTTAACATCTGATGGGAGTAGCATAAAGAGTTGGCAGAAGAATGATTATAAATGCTTACAAACCTGAAAAAAAAAATCAAACATATGGGCATAGCCTATATGCAAAATATTTTAGAGGTGTTTGCATATCTCCGTATGATAAAACCTTTTTCCTTTTTTCTTTTCTCTTCTACATGCTGTTTTTGTTGGGCTGGAACATCTCAATTATATCTTCATTGTGGCAGGTTGCAGCTCCTGCATCAGCAGAAGCATCAACCTGCCCAGACACTGAGGTCCAATTACAAGGTTAAATAACCCCTTCTTGGAGCAAGACCTGAAGTCTTCAGACCAAAGTAACCAGCTGGTATTCTGGGGATGAGGGCTGAACATGTTTCCCTTTGAGTCGTAACATAATTGTCACTATTTGAAATTCAGAAGAGAGATCACTGCAATGGCTCTCTTCCTGTAAAGACACAGGCATGATAAAACACCTTAATCTCTCTAAAGATGCAGCCATTTATCATTTTTTTTAAATGTAACAACTTGATATGATTTCTTATCATTGAAAACCTACTGGTGAATTACTGAAGCAAGAAGGGCTGCCGGGAGAAAAAATGACAGACAGTGAGCTAAGATAGCAGCCTCTTGCATTTCATCAATTATTTTAAAGAATGTAGATGCATTTTGAAGGTATTAAAGTTTTTTTTTTACGGCTTCATGACTTGAAACTCTAAACTGCTAGATTTGAATCTATTAAACAATTCAAGAAGCCATATTCATTACTGATGTTAACTACAACAGAGGAATAAAAAACCCGTATCTTTTTAGTCAAGCCCTTCTTACTATTACATAATCAGATTTTTAATATCCGCTCTCTGTATAGGATGCTAATATATAACATTTTCAGATGGGCGATGGGCCATGTTTCAGATTATTAAGTAAACAAAAATTTCCATAAACAACACATGCTTAATTTGCCTGAGGGATACAACAGTTAAAACCTGTAACCCACACACCAAAGAGCTTCAAAGCAGTTCAACAATAGGTTTTCTAGAGGGCAACCTTACTGCTTATACTTACACGACTAAAAATTTAGAGTATTCCCTTTATAATCATGCCTGCTACTGCAGTAAAGAGTTTTGCTCTTCTTTTTTCTTTTTTTGTTTGTTTTTGTTTTGTTTTGTTTTCTTTTTAGGAGGTGGATCTTTATTTTTTTAAACACATAACTGCGTTTGTTCCACATTCATTAACACATCTGAAAAGTTATTGATAACTCACGGCTCGGCGAATGCGGGGCCTTTCTGACACTCCCTTGCAGATTGATGTAGGCAGGCAAAGATACATTGAACCTTTATAAATAAAACAAGGCGCCAGATTGTTCAGTTTGTATAGAATAATAGACTCTGCCAGCAATTTTAACACAGCATCTAGAAATACATGGTGACTGTAAAGATTCTTCTATATAAAGACACATCAACAAAATGAAGAAAAGTATTTTAAAAAACCCCACAGCTGATGGCCTAATAGCACTAACCTATCAGGAGTCACCTCTACCACAACTAGGTACTGACACTACAGCTAAAATACAGTCTTTTTTAGTATCGAAGTGGTTAGCATGATAATCACAATTACCAACCCCAAGTAAGACAGCATAGGGGAAAAAAAAGTGGCAGAAACTGATCAACAATAGCCTCAAGAATACTTTACACATTTGTATTTTAAATCTTTATTCTTTCTGCACTGTGCCTTTATTCAAGCATTTTAAAAACTTTTAGAAAGGTTCCCTTACAAGTAAGATTGGGGAATTTACATGTTCTTTTCTACAAAAAGCAATTTCATACATTTGCATTTCTTTTTAATCTATGCTGTTTCAGAAGGAAAAGTTTATTAAAAAGAAAAGATGTAATATACCACATTCTAATAATGATTGACTTCTGTGTCCCTCCGGCAGCTCATTTGCAAGTATGACAGCCTCAGAAGAAAACGCTTTTATTTCTTCATGAATTTTGTGAGCTCCAATGTTCCTAAATAATGCACACTTTTTGGCACAGACAGAAGATTCACTCTGCTGCTGACCCACAGATTACTCATCCTGAGGGGGTGATGGTCTGGGATCTACATGCGTTGCCGGGGGGGAGGGCAGAATAAATTCTATGGATCCACTATGCACCCGACATTCTACCTACAGCAAATGAGATTTATGCAGATGCCTTCTAAGAACTAAAACAACACAAACAGATGTATTCTTAAACCAAGGACTTTTGCAGTACAGCAGGTAACCAAGATGCTACTTCTCCTTGTCAAACTGTATGGAAGTTGATACCTTCATTGTATGGTCAAACAAACAAGTGAATGCTAAATCTAAATAATGAGTATCCAGAAAAAGGCTTTAGATGTTCTGTAAAAAGGAAGTAATACACCCAGATAACAAGTAGCTGCAGTCATCTAAGTTTTGGAAGTATTCTTAAATATTTATAAAGAGGACACTATCACCAAGATTTCAGACCTTATTGCAAGTTCTATTTTAATAGGTAAATAATTAAATTAGCTCAGAATAGCAATTTATTTAACCCTGCCTCTGAAGAACAGCAGAATATTCAACTACTCGATCTTTAAGACTCATGCTCATTAAAGAAATTAATTTACAAGGGCATTACAGGAGTCAACATGTATTACTGTAGACCATACTTGTGCTTCCAGTTAGATTTTTTCCACTAAAAAAAATCATATGGTTGATAAAATTCATATGGAGAAAGTAAATATTAAATTTTCCCCAAGAAGCATCAGCTTTAGTTTTACTTAAAGTACCCATCCCAAACCACATTTCTCTAAGAGATTACTTTCCATGTGAATGGAGAGCTTTGAAACAGAACTGAAACCATTCACAAAAAAAACCGAAACATCAAGTAAACTTCTATAGTTGCACATTTCATATTCTTTACAAGCATAAGGAAACTGCACACAAGAGACACAAATATTCAGGAGATTACAGCAGTAATGTAAACTTTCTACAGGAAGCTTTCTTTTTTGTACAAAACATACTGACTACAAAATTAACATCAATATTCAAGACCAGTGCATGCTGCTGACTAAGGAACACGCAGCGGTTAAGATCACAATTGTGCACTTGTACCACACAATTCACTTTGAACTCCCAAGTCTAATCTATTAACAAGCCTCCACAATGTCATTCCTGTTCAGTATATTTTAATCACAAACCAGCAGAACACACTTACGCATCAACAATGCTTAGCATTGTAACATGCTTGTAACAATGACTTCTTTGATCCAGCATCTCTTACCATTCTGATGTACCCTAATACACTACTGACAACAATCCCAATGCATTGATGAGAATTACCCTTTATAATCCAACTGTAACCTCTAATCATAAACCAGTGGTGCAATCCATGCAAAGGAAACAAAGTACATTTTCATGCTGTTGACTTCCTGAATTAAGATGTATCAAAAAAAATGGTTAACTTTCCACTCAAATTTTCGAAGCCTGAGTCCTAACACGTTGGCAAGGGACTCTGAAAGCTTTATTCAAGAGCTACTAACTGGGTGGAGTGTGTGTTTAAAAACTGTGTATCAAATTCCACCCGCAAAGCACGCCCTGTATAACCAGTACCCTACATCATTATTTAACCGAGGCTTATGCAGGCACAGAAGATCCTGTTCCAGCTGCACAAGGAATGGACAGCTAATTCTGATACCCCTGTCACGAACACTGGACACATCTTGATCCTAACACTTTTAGAATAATACATATATCTAGGCAGGACTGCTTCTGTTTTACACCATGACTGAAGTAACACGAATGCAGAACATAATGAAACCATCCTTTAGCTAATCCATTACAAGTAGAACAAATACAGGAATGTTTTTCCTTGACGTATGAATATGCCCATTTGCTTCTTCATAAACGCCATTTTAGACAGCGTCCCAGGTAGACAATAATTCTTCAAATCCTTCACTGATCCCATAACTTTTAAGGTCTAGACTACCAAAACTTTGTAAAAAACGCCCAAAAATACAGACAACCCACTAAATACAGTTATTGCTCTTAAAACCTCCTGATCACTCCTGACTGACAAATAAAGCACCTTTTCATGAGGTCTGTGTGTTGTGACTACTTTCAAATTTCTGCGCTGATTTCAATTCAACATTTTGGGCAGGTTTTGCAGAAATTTCTGTATATGAAATACTTTTCTCTGCCTTTGCTGCCAATCTGTATTTGAAAGCAGAGCTCTCAGAAGAGGCCCTTGGCTCCCTAGCCTGGCTCTCAGTCTGGAGCCTCCCAAATGGCTACAAAATCCTTCTCGAACGGACCACAATTTATCGAAGTTTAAACACATATATACCACCTTCTACCTCCAAGTGTAAAGCAAAGCAGAAACCAAAATCTACCTACCCTGCAAATACCAACATCAACCCTCCACCCATCGTCAAATACACAGAAATCCTTCAATAATCCCGCACTAAACCAAAGAAATTTAAAAAATGGGTTACATGTTCTAGATTACACCTGTTACCATATAAAGTGTGCCACCAAACACAGGATGACTAAAATAAGCACAGGGGTGTCACTTCAACTCCTCTCGAACAATGAGGACAGAAAAGTCACACATTACTAACCACTACTACGGCTAACTGAACCGTAACCCAGAAAAAACCGTTATGACATGAACAGATGCAGAAAGGCTACTATAAGCTTCAAAGCCAGAAGAATATGATCTACAACAAGAAAGTATGTTTGCTAGTAATGGCTAAAGAACTGAATTAAAGACTTCAAACACAGGAGCTCAGCTCAAAAAGCCAGCAGGTGAAGCAGAAAGAGGTGCGGACTGGCACTTCATACAGATGGGTTCTTACTAAAGGCTCCAGAAATTTTTCTGCTAGTCATGGAGCATAGTATTGGTTAGGGTGCTTGGGAGAACCTTTGCATGACCACATGGAGTCTCAGAAGCATGCACAAATTCACCCGTCTCTTAAGAGAATCTAACTTTGCCAAAATTTTCATATTTCTAGACTGAAGTCTAATTTTGAAGTGGTGGCAATTATTTTAAAAACACAAACCAGCACCACATTTCTTTGCAACAGTCAGGTCTTAGCAGTTTCAAAACGTTGTGTGGCACCAGGGCCACCAGGATCTGCTGCATCTGCACTGCTGTCACAAGCAATGATCCTGCTTCACCCTCTGCTTCCAACCAATTCCTCAGGCTGACTCCAGCACTCACTCCTGCAGCAAGGCAGAGCACATAACTGACCTGGTGGAAAATGAAACACTGGGGCAAGATAAGCTGATTCAAGATAAAATGAGATCTCTCTCATCAGGCCTTTTACAGAAAACTTGTCCATCTTTGCCCATTTAAAATATATCCTGGGAAAAAAAACAATCCTGGGGATCCTAATATCAGTTGTTAACATTTCACTCAATTTGCAAATCACTGTATTTATAGTTGTGATGCTATCTGTAAGGTTCACTTTTATTTTCTAGAGAACAGGGATGGCAAAAGCAGAGTTTACCTAAGCATACTATTAAAAAAACAAACTTTACTCAATTTTACAGCTGAAAAACAGTATTTTGAAAAATTAAAGTCATACTTTTCTATGTGCATACTCCTAAATGACAAGTTCCTGCAGCTCCGGTCAACAATAAAAATTCAACTTGAACTAACCTTTTAGCTATCAACACATGGAATAAAAGCTCCTTTAGCTTAAGTGTTAATAGTAAAAAAAAAAAAAAAAAAGAAAAGGAAAGAAAGAAAACATTCATATACAAGTACATAAAATTAGCACCTAGTTTTCAGCACTACTTATTTCTCAATATTTGGAAAACCCACACTCCATATTCAGTAATTTATATTTAACGCTTCTCTAGGTATGGCAGGTTATCATAACTTGAAACGCCATTTTAGAGATTTTTTCAGTCTGCAGTCATGACTATATTAATTAAGCCCAGCTTTTTACTAGCATCAAAATTAAAGGCACTTTTAATTTTTTTTTAAATTTTGGCACAGTCCATATCCAATTCAGTTTTCCACTTGTCAGAGAAGTGTGCAAGAGAAGGTTAATGCAGGTAATATGCAATATATTTTAAAAAACTCACCTGCTTTTAAATAATTAATGAATGTTTTTCCCAGGTGTGTAAAAGAACCATTCCTGCCATTCGCACGTGTAATTGTATTGACACCACCAACACAACTGCTTCTTAGATAACTCAGCTGTATTCTAAGAACTGCAATTCACTGGCAGCTCCTGAGAAGCACCTGCCAAATCACTTCAGTTTCATTCCTTTATCAGGTGTCTGTCACATGAGCAAAGGCAGGCACCGAGCAGGGGGCACCGGCCGGGCCGCCGCCAAGAAGTTGCCCGAACCTCACATCCTGACAGGTACCAGCCAGCCAGCGCTGCTGTGTGACTGCAAGCATCTATCGTGCTGCCAAAACTCAGCTAAGGGAGGAAGCAGGCTGCCAAAGAAGTCAGGAAGCTCTCGGTTCTCCCTGCCCACGAGCACAGGGCCCCTCTGGGAAAGGGCACAGCCAGGGGCAGGCCTGGGGCAGCACACCTGTATGGCACTCCCCAGGCAGGCCTGCTAGGCCGAGGGCCTGAAGGAGAGCCACACAAAGAACACACACACAGACGCAGCAGGAGAGAGAGCAGGAAGAGAGAGGGCAGAGCCCTCCGACTTTATTTATATGTTTTCACACATCACTGTGGATTGGAGGTAGAAATCACTACTTCTTATAATCTACTTGGTCAAAGTATTTGTCAATCATATTTCTCCATCCGGTATACCGGAATTCGTAAACACAGATACAATTTAAGAAAACATAGATAATAGAGAGAAAACAAGTCATAGCTATGAAAGAAAGTCTAACAAGAAAACACTGAACACTGCAAAGTCAAGGCAACACACCTGCTTCTAGACGGCCACATGGTGGGCAGCCCTGTTTGACATCAGAAGACTCCTCTCTAACACAGTTTATTTTTCATGAATATTCTTACAGCTTAGCGGGTATTTTTTGAATCCCTGTGACCAATACAGAACTGTGCTTTCCAGGTGTTCCTGGAGCTTAACAGCAAATCCATAAAAACACTTAATAACTCCATCTTCCAGGCTGTTCCGTTCTGGCCCTAGGGACACCAGTTATAATGAGTGTGCACAGAGTTCCACAAATTACAGCCTACAGCTCATCTCCTAAAACCATGTTTGAGCATCTCATTATGGAATTTTCAAAAGCATTTTCAGAGCATGTTCATATTTTCTACAAATGATACTATAAGCAAAAACGGGGAAAAAAAAAACCCAACCAGAAAAACCTATATATATTCAGGTATGGCCACTGGTTTTAAATTTACCTCTGAGTTTTTTCTATTCCCACTGAAGAGATCAAAAGTTTCATCTACCTTTTCTGAAACAGGTAAGATTTTTAAGCTTTCATATTCTAGGCTTCTCAAAAAAAAAGCCCCGGAACAAGACAAAAAAACCTGCCAGACCGTGTAAAGTATAAAACTAAAAAGCACTTTGGTAATTTTGAACAACATAAAACAAAAACATTGCCCAAGAAAGACTATTTTTTCAGAAACTCCACTGCGTTTTACACTCTACTGTGTTGCCAGGCAGAGCAAAATTAAAGGCGGTGGGGACAAGTGGTGAAATTAGAGTTCAGATCTACCAAGAAATTAAAAAATTGGTACATGCTAATGAAAAGCTACAATTTGCATATTAACAGAAATAGAGCATTTGTCAAAGGTAACAGGAATATAAAAAAACCTAATGACCCCAAACCTCACAATTCTCAAGGTTAGAAATATTTCAATGACCTTGAGCCTGGCCTTGGATTTATTAAGTACCAGCTCAACAAAAAAGGGTTAATTTTCAATCCTTGTGTACAATTCAGTCTAAATAATGCTCTACTGGACTTTTTTTTTAAAACTAGAATGGTGTTACACTGACATGCTCAATTCAATAGTGGAAGCTGGTTTTACAAATGGTTCCTTCTCCTCATCCTTCCCCATCCTGTCCTTTTTTTTTTAATGCCTCCTTTCTAGCCAGTTAAGTTTCTGAACAGTTCAGCACATGCGGTTTAGGAATTACAGGGTGAGTGGGAAGGGGAGAATACAAGTATCAATACAGTAACTGGTTTCTTACAAAGCCAGAGAAAATATAGTCTGAAATGGCCTTTCCTGGTTTTGATTTTAGTCACTTAACATTTCTGGGCAGCTGTCTCAAGTAAATCATACTCTTCTCCCATCATCCAACAGAAAATACCTTCAGAAACTGAAACACCTCCAACCCCCTTAAACCTGTGTAATCTTAGGGTAGCACTGAGACAGCGATCTAGGTGCCAACACTGGGGAGACTTGAGTTTCATAAGCACAACGTTACTTTGCCGAGCACTTAGACATGCGCAGTCACAACAGGAAGCACTGGAAAACTTCTGGAGCAAGACAAAACCACCCTACATTAGATCCTGTATGATGACAACTCACTAAACAGCATTACTCTGGAAAACAATCTTTGCAGAACAATAATTTAGAACTCAGCAGAAAGCATTTGAGATTTAAGGGCTAGGAGTAAACCAGTTACATTTATTTGAAATTCTAGATTATACTAAAAAAAAGCGGTCATATCACATTAGCCCAGTATCAAGAGATGATCAGGACATACAAGATACATCGCACTTCCCACATCTTACTCGGTGTACGGGAAAACAGATAACCATTAATTCAACACGAAGCTTCAACAAACGTAACACATCTGCACGAGTACAGGCTGAGTACGACATGCAGAACATTTAAATCATGTCTAATTGCTGCCTACCCTCGGGTGCAGTATTCTCTTGTTTATAAGTTAAGAACTGCACAGCGTAACTGGAACTGCTCTTTTCTAGCAGCCCCCCAGCTATCTGGATTTATGGGCGAGTGCCGGTTCAAACTTCCAAGCTGATCGCCATGCACCTGGACAAAAACTGCGAACAGCTTTACGAAGCAATACTCTTCACCGTGTGATCCCAGAGCGATATGAAACCTGACAGTACATGTAGTATCTCCCTCTGAGGATTACTGCCTCCAGATGTTAAGCTTTTACTTGGCTGTTTAGGGCTTGTTGTTAAAAGAATTCGTCCACTCGGTTCAACCCCACACTGCCTTTTAGAAAGCAACAGCGATACCCGACTGCTGACTGACACAACGGCTTGAGCTGGCTTGGGGGGATTTTTTGGTTCGCTGTGTCCTCCCCCCGATGATGAGAATCTCGCAAGCTTGTGCGTCCCTTTGCGGTGACCGCGCGTGAAGGCTGCGCGCCGCGGACACCGCCAGGAGCGGATCTCCAACAGCAGCAGGACCGCCAGCGCGGCCGCCCGGACAGGGGCCGGCGCCGACAGCTCCGCGGGGGGAGGTGGTGCCCGGCTCCCCCCACCCCGCCGCTGACGGCCCCGGCAGCTCCGCCCCGCGGGGGGTGCGGGGACTGGGTCCCGGGCCTGCCAATCCCGGCGAACACCGCCCGGCCCGCCCGGTACCGCCGTGATCTCCAGGGCT
>VYZT01055222.1:0-21069 GCA_013400735.1 Pomatostomus ruficeps | reverse complement strand
GCCGCTGCCTCACGCCCCCACGCGCTCCCCTCCTCCCGCTCCCTCCCGCGCCCGCCACGCGCGCGCGCCGGCGGGAACGGAAACCCGCGCGCACGCGTCCTGCACCCCTTCGTCCGCTCCGTGACGTCAGTGCGGACGGGCCTCGGCGTTCGCCCATTGGCCGCGGCCCGCGCTGCTCGGCCAGTGACGCACCGCGCGGCGAAGCTCCTGATTGGGCGGCCGGGCTGGGCCCCTGGGGCGCGCTGATTGGCCAGGAGGACCCGCGTGGCCGGTGCGACGTCACGGTCTCCGGGTCCGCGGCGACCCCGGGCGGGGCGGAGGTGCCGAGGGGCCCCGGGAGGGCGGCGCCGGGACAGCTCCCTCCTGGCGGCAGTTCCCTCCGGGACGGGTGTGCAGCGCCTCTGCAACGGCCCGCGCTTCCCTCGAGTGCCAGGTGCAGTCGTGGTGAGAAAAGTTACTGTCATACCCCGCTTACTGGAGAACCTCCCTTAAAACTGAAGTGACCGTCACGTGTGGCTGACAGTTCAATTTACAGGGCACCACGATCCATTTTCAAAAAACTGTTTCCATGAACCTTACCCATTCTAATGCCTGCATTTGTGACTCTCCCTTTGTCAACCATCGTGTTGCCATCTAGTGCCCAAAACCCGTCACAAAGATCAATTCTCATCGTCCACAAGCATTGCATTGTGTTCAAGGTTAGCTCCATACGACCGAAAAGGCAACACAAAGCCCCCTCTAACATTAACCCGCTCCCAATTATCTGTATTTCAGAAAGACTCGGAGAGAAGATGCTCTTCTGTAACACGTTCAGGAAAAGATTCTCTACCCAGTGCCCCCCAGCTAATTAGAGTATGTCCTGGCTTTGCTTTTTCTTTAAAATCTAAATTTACTTTTGTTAGTCATTACTCTGGATTGAAGGGGAAGTAAACAGAAGAGACACCAATACTTGTTAAAATTCTTTATTTAGTACCTTACTATGCCTAGTGGAAATTGAGAAGTTTTAGCTACTATTTATACCCACACCATATACACTTTAGCTCCACCTACTCTTTAAAAAGCATCTCTTTCTGGCCAAATGATTGCTTTTTTTTATTATTTTTTATTTCCCTTCTCAAGCAATATACTGTACACTGTGGGACTTTGGATGGAGCAAACCTTTAGTCTGTCGGGAAAGTAAACTCTAGAACACAGCACTTTGCATTAAATAACCCAGAACAATCAGAGTGTCACAGCCATTCTCGGGGTGTGGTGACATCCTGCAACTTTGATCTACTGAGCTGAAAATAGGCGGGTACTTTCCCACCTGTTATATCAATGCTTTCCAAAAAACCACTGCTGTTTAACTAGTGAGACACCGTAAGATTTCCAAACTGGAATTCTGGTCAACAGAACCCTAAAATTCGTAGTTCACATCTCCTTACCTTACCTAAGCAGCCCAAGTCTCCCCAGTTTTAAGTACCTGTTGTGCCTATCCACTATACTGTGGGGATTAAACCATCCCCAAGTTTTAAATACAGGGGAAGGAAGAATTAAGACTTAGATGAACTAATTCTATTTGCAGTGCTTTTCTGACAGAACACTTTACTCCAACAAACACACTCTTTTGTGAGAGTTGCTTCAAGCTTCTCCCCAGGTAAACCTCACACTTTTAGCCATATTAAGTCATTCTTGTTATAGACTTCTTACATATCTTGCATACAATTCAACACTCTGCTGAGAACAGCAACAACTCAAGACCTTCTTTCGTAAAAAGAAACTTGTCCTTCCAGATTTGTGAGATGAGCGAGAAAATGCAGTCCCATTGGTGTACCTTGTGAGACTGGCAACAGTCAGTTCCCTTCAGCTTTTCTGACATTCGGTGTATGAGGGCAGCACAGGAAGCTGGCAGTTGCAGAGTCGACTTCTCAGAGACACTGAGAAACATGTAACTCATTAGAAACTCATCCCTCTGAACCCCTACTGCTAGCTCACCCCCATGGAAAAAACCCAGAAAAATCTTTAAGATGGAAGAGGTCTGTGCTACTGCAGTGCTCGCCAGAATCCACAGACGAGACCTTTGTTTTTGGAAGAGTAGGAAATTCCACATACACAGAATATGGCTGGAAAATGCTTCAGTAAACACTAGACAAATTCTCTCACCTACTCCTTTTGAATCACGTGTAGGAACCACGAGCCCCTGCAACCCCTTAGACGAGCAGTTCAGCAGCGAAGGCTGACATGTTTATCCACTACAACCAACCAGTCAACCCGCGGAGGGTGCCCGTCCTAACACACATTCAGAAGGACGGGATGGGCGTCTGGGAAGCCTGATAAAAAGGAGAGGGCAGTTCCAGTTACGGCTTTCACATCATAACCTAAAATTGACGAAGGACACCTGCTAGAGAACCCTGCTCATTCCAGTAGCTCTAGGATATTTATTGAGGAATAAACATTGAACACAGCAGACTCGTCTCAGCCCTTCCCTCCCGGCTGCTGAGGCAGTTTGAAGCCCACCAGTCCGGCGACCTCCTGGGGCGAGCGCTCGCCCCTGCCGTGGTACTCGCGGTGCAGGGCCTCGTGCTCCCGGACGCTGCGGAGCAGGCACAGGTAGGTGGCAGCCTGGAAGTGCAGCTCCTGCTGGGCCCGGCACAGCTTCTCGCTGGTCACCTGCGGAGAGCGGCGGTCAGGGCGGCCCCGAGGCCTCGCCGAGCCCCGGGGGCTGCCCGGGCAGGGGAGGGTGGGGGAAACCCGCGGGTACCCGGTGCGCGCGGAAGGCGGCGACCACGTGGCGATAGGCGGGGCTGTCGCGATAGGAGCGGCCGGCGGCGTGGCGCAGCTCGCGCAGGAGGGCGCGCAGGGTGCGCAGCGGGACTCCCAGCGCTGCCATCTTCCGACGCGCGCGCGCGGACGCGCCGGCCAATCGAGCGCCGCCACCGGGCCTCGCCCTCGCGCCCCGGCAGTGCGGGCAGTCGAGCGCCGAGCGAACGGTCGCCTCCTCCTGCTCTCTGCCGCCCTCCCCCGCCATTTGCAATCGGCGCAGGTCAAGTGCCGGAGGTCGAGCGGCGAGGCCGCGGCGTGCCCGCCCCACGCCTCGCGCTGCGCCCTCCGCCTCGTCGCCGGCCTGTGGTAACGGAGCGGGAGCACCGGGAGCCTTCCGAAAGGCGGGAAAACGAGCTGGGCCGCGGGCGCGTCCCCGCGACTTTCTGGGGTCTCCGGTTTAAAAGGGCCTACAGGTCTCGCTGGAGCCAGAAGGGGACGCCCAGCAACAAGCCCAAGAGCCAGCTCACACGCGTCCCGAGAGGCGGCGCAGCTCGAGTGCACAAGAAAAAAAGCACCCACCCCAGATGGGACTCGAACCCACAATCCCTGGCTTAGGAGGCCAATGCCTTATCCATTAGGCCACTGGGGCTGCCGCGGGAGGATGGTTTCTGTGTGCCTACTTATCTCTTTTCACCGCCCCCTTTCTTCTCACGGAGCGCGTCGGGGGCCGTGCCTGGGCAGCGCCGCCCTCACGGCTGCCGCGCGGCCCCCTGGGAGCCCCTCCGTTGGGCTGCGAGGGCGCACCTCGGAGCAGCGCGGTGTTCCCACAGGGAAGCGCTCGCTTCCACACCGACCCTGTGGCTGGTCCTTGCACACAGTGTTACCTTTGCTACGGTGGTTCCCCTGACTGAAGGATGCCCCCACCCCCAAAAGAGAAAAACCCGACAAAAAGCCTCATGGGCCAACCCTTCAAGTGAAACCTTTTCCGATTTTTACTTTTTGTGAGAAATCACAGACACAGGGCCAGTATGTACATTCCTCTTTATTTAATACAGCACAGACACGTGACACATAGAAAAAGAAAAGTACACTCATGAAAAAGCCTGTCGCAGTCTGGGACAGGGAACAGCTACGCCGAATTGAGTAAGGCTCCTACTGCAGAACAGGGGTCTGCCGGCAAGGGTGGATCCCAGAGCAAAGTCTGCTGCCAAAAAAAGCTTGCGCTCCTTTTAGGAAAGCAGAAAAGGGCAAGTCCCTTCCGGCACATGTGAAGGCAGCGTTACCTGCAAGGTTCGCAGGACACGAACCCCATGACTGTGTTTGAATCAGAGCACTGGTAAAATGAAATGCTCTCCAGTTATTCTCGCAGAGGGCCAATAGTCCTGACCTCTGAAAGCATTGGACTGCTCAGGGATAGCAAACCTGAGTAGCTGGAAGGAGTGAAAACATCAAGTAGTCACACAGAAGAGAGTTAAAATTAGCCTCCCTGACAGGGCTCTGCTAGCCACAACCAGGAATGTGCAGGGAACCAACCGGCTTCCGAGCTAACGAAAGACTAACAGCCATTAAACTGACCAGAACAATATACGCATTTGGAACTGACGCAGGCTTTTGAGGCAGCAGCTTCTTCCTTTTCCTGCTTCAGTTCAGGATGGAGATAAAGCAGGCACCAGTTCCTCTGGCAAAGAGCCTTACACACTTTTAAAAAATTAAAATACAAAAAAGGGAGACAGGTGTATTTACAAAATCCATGGCTGGTACAGTACATCATTTTAAGACACACTAAATGCTACAATCTTTCAGGTCCTGAGATTATTACAAAAAAAAACCCCAAAACAAAACAAAAACAAACCCCAACAACTCAAAACTTGTGTTCAGGTCCAGTTTTATAAGGAGAGAGGAAAGAAACCACACGTTGAAAACACAGTATCCCTTGAAGTTACTGGAACACACCTCCCTAAAAAATCCAAATGAAAGTGGTGCTTACCACCCAAATGTAGCTGCATTTAGTTGTTCAGGCTTGTTATCACAAGAGGGGAGCATTTCACGGGGCAGTTTCCCTGGAGAGTTCATCAGGTAAGCACAAGGCTATTGGGGTCCTCTCTCCATCACTAAGCCCTATGATCCGGAATGCATGAGTGTTAAAAGGAGGAAGGTGATCTTGTAAAAATTCATGCTGGACTGAGTAAAGCATCACAGGAATCACCAACTCAAACAGGTTTGCCATCTCTAGGAACTGAGCACTCCTTTGTTTGAAGCCAAGGAATGCAAAGAATTCTAGCTGTGATTTAACACTCGTTAATAACAAAAAAACCTCATCCAGCTTTTTGTTCTGAGCTCCCCAGAGAAAGGCAGCATAACAGCTTCTCAGCCCTTCATTGTCTGGGGGATCACAGCAAGTCAGGTAGAATTAAACCAGCTATATCCAAACTTGCTAATACATATATATTAGCAAGTATATATTAAAAGTGACACCAAACTAGGGACACGGAGGCCAAACAGCTGTTGAGGGGATGATCCCCATTGCCATTAGCTGTGCAGGGCACTCTTCTTCACTGACACGCTTTTATCAGGCAGGCCTAAAGGGACTTGTACCCACACCTGGTTTTTTCCCCAATGAAGTATTCTGAACATAGGGATTTTGTATCAGAAGTTACAGTAACAGATGCCCTTTTATTATAAGCACCTGACCTTAAGCTAGAGAATGGCAACTTTTTAAGGATTACTCATTAAATGCTTCTAACCTTCAGTAAAAGACTACAAGAGACAAATCACATAACAAGGATACTAGTTTAACTGCTAAAATATAGCGCTGCTCAGTAGACTTTTGGAGGATAAAAAGTAGTAGCTAATTTTGTTCTGGGTTTTTTTTGTTTTGTTTTTTTTTTTAACAGTAGTCCAAAAATAAAATTTCTCCATCTATTTTCAGTACAGATCTTGATAACTATGCAAGAACATGGTACTAACTGCTACATGATGGAATCACCGGCAATAAAACACATACTACAGTTCTCATCTCTGAGCTAAATTGTTATTTGTAGTTACATACAACAAGACTAAAAGACCAGTGAGAAATACCTGGGGATTGTGATTTAGTTTTTATTTAGCTGGTAACTCCCCTTGTTTAGAAGCAACTTCATTTCAGTGAGAAATTAATTTAATTCACTTCTTGTGCTGAAAAGAAACTTGGGATGTCTCATGAGTTTCTTCCCAAATCCAATCCGTACATTAAAAAAATGTTGCTGCAGCTTCTTAAACCAATTGCGAGAGCTGAATATTCTAAAAAACTCTCAGACTAAAGCCTGTCACAAGAAGCAATTTTAGCTTCCCTCTCAAAGCAACTTCATTACACTTGACACTACGTGTTGCATCAGTGTGAAAGGGTTTCTTTTTTAAAATACAATTTTTTTCACGTTAGCAAAAAAGTTTTGCATTACAGACATTCAAAAATACTCCATTTTCTTTGGGTAAAACTTCAATACGTGTTAAGAGGGCTAGCTGGGGAAAGGAATGCATGTAACATTGAAACACATAAATATTATCTGCATAGTTGATATTAGTGACTACTAATCAAACTAAGGCCTTATCTGGAAAAAGTTGAGAACACAAGAAAGTTTCTTCCCCGACTCTGGTGAAATCTGCTAAGTCTCAATGAAGCTCTGTATGCCTCAGCAACTACTCAGTTTGGCCTATGATGGTGGCATCTCCTGACTAGTTTTGGTTGATTCTCTCCCGCTCTTTTTCTCTTGGTACTAGACAGTAGCAAATATGACCATCTATTGATAAAACACATCTGCACACATTTCTAGGAAGAAAAAAAAACCAAACAAAACCCCCTTTTAGTATTGTGCATGATAGGAGCCAAACATAGTGTACACTGCTTGCTTGGGATTACTTCATCGTAAAGAAAAACTTAGTAGCTAGCTAATGGTTATTGTTTAAGCAGATAACAGCAAGAGATGAGCTGAAATACACTTCTAGATACAAAACATGGTGGTGGTTGGGGTTTTTTTTCCAGCGTTGCTCTGTAGACCTACAGCTGTCAAAAATGGCTACAAAATACAGGCCTATATCCTTGACTACTGACAAGATTAGCGCAGTTTTACTTATGAGTGTGCAAAACCATTTGCAGGGAATCTTTGTACTTCCCCAGTTTTGGGCCAGTTCCAGGCCATGTTGATCTCGCAGCGTAACTCACAGCAGCACCAGGGCTTTCTGCAGCCCCAAAAGGCTATTATAGCAGCAAAGGATCACCGCATCATAGAAAAAGGATGATGAAGCCTTACCAGAAGTTTCCACAAACTAAGCATTCCCCTACACAACAGTTATCTTTGCAGTGGCCCAGTAAGCATACTTCTGGCTGCTTATTTTGGCAGTGATTTCTTAAGCAGTAGACATACACAGATTTTTACAACAGCTGCATTTGTTAAAGACTGCAACAGTCAGCCATCATCACCAGCTGCAGATTCCTCATCCTACAGATCAGCCTAGGATGAAGAGCATGTGTGTTCAAAATAAATTAACATAATTGGTGAATGTGGTAAACTTCACTGAAGTAACTTCACTGATGCACCTAAGAGATTAAGAAGCACCCTCAACTACCACTCTAACTGGCTGAGCTACCAGCAATAGCCCCACCTTTGACTGGCACCATTAGATTGGTAGGAGAAATCCACTTACGGCCTAGTTTACGTAACAGGTTTACTCAAACATGTGAAGACAAGCCAAGAACAGAGTTAGGCTATTCTCTGCCACAGGAACATATTTGGTACCATATTTTTTATTTTCCACACTGGTTCTCCACCCATGAAGGACTCCTTAGTCCATTCCCTCACTCTGTAAAATAAATGCTTCCTTTTCATATTGGAACTCAAAATTAGATCTTCCCTAGGGGAAGCACATCACAGAACTAGAACAGTCTAGTGATGCATATGAACGTTACCTTAAGTTTAGCACTTGGTCCACAAGTGAATTGCTAATTTTAGGTATCCATGTTTATAATAATCATAAGTTAGATAGATCCTCGGCACAAAGCTGTTAAAATCACTAGATCATCTACTGCAGATAGTTAATTTTGTCTGAGAACAAGGAAACAAGCACAGATACTATTATGAGGGTTTATCTGCAGCTAAGAACACATGAACTTACTGTTCATTATAGTAAGAGAAGAAACCATTAATGAAATCTCAACAAATTGAGACAAGTACAACTAGAAAAGTACGTCCTGGTGAGTGACTTAGGCAGCATGTGAAGCATAGCTAGCTTTAAATTCACTAGCAGCTGCACTCTTGCAGGTTTTACCAAATTCCTCCTTACAAAGGATGCATGGTGGAAAGTGACAACTTTGGTAAATATGAGAATCCTTGCAGTAACTGGTATCAAGCAGATGTGACCAGCTGCGCACAAGATTCTTTGCAGTTAATCTCAACTGAAATATGTTGCAAGCTGCTATTTTATTTACCCCCATCTCCTTGGGGCTGTCAGCCACACATCTCTGCCTCAGACTCAGTGATTGTGTGAAGCAGTCCAGTAATTAATAAGTTGCCAAACAGGGCCCATAATGTTTTACTTATGACCTAATTAAGAAACAAATTTGAAACCTTCAGAGAAAAATGCAAGAAGTTTCATTCCCATTAGCTACTTCCTTTCTCTCATGCATATTTACACACACACTCCTTTATTGTACTGCCATCTTTGCACAAACGTTCAACCTTTAAGTAGCATTTAAGAGAGCCAGGAGAATGGAGAAGGATGAACAGGTTTCAGGAATATTGCTTGTATGTGTGTGTGCACGCGTGTGCATGTGAGAGAATGCACAAGCACACAGAACCAATACCATAGTACAGCAGCTATGAAGTTACACACATTACACACTTGGTTTTGTTTTTTTCTTCACAAAAGGAAAAAAGAATAGTGTAACAGCATAAAGCCATCTTGGCAAGCTTAAGATTTTCCTCCAAAATGCTTTCCAGCACTTCAGGATCTCTGAGAAAAGTTTAAAGAGGGTAGGGAAATAAAATAAAAAAAAAAAGGCACTTAAACAAAGGACAAAGGCCTGAATCAAGTAAGTCATGAAGGGTAACAGCCATTTCACCAGAGCTTGGACCAGTCAAAGACTACCAACCTTTTTTTAAATTTCTATAAAATTAAAATTGCATAAAAGTGTTAATTAATCAGTTGTTTACCTAATGCTTTAACCTCCTGGTTCATTTTATGAAAAAACCCCAGCCTCAAAACAAAACAACAAACAAGCCCAAACAAAAAACCAAGTGACCCTTTAATGATTTTCCCCCCAGTTCAGCAAAAGAAGAAAGTTAGGTATGGGAGAAAGCCTTCCACAGCTTGGCTTGGCTGTAGGTTTTCCCTGCAATGCCATCTTCAAAAACATCCAGAACAAAAGCAGAAGAGGGACCACTGTGCTTTCACCAATTCACTCAAACACAAACAAAAAAATAATCAAAACAAAAAACCCATTAACCCAAACACCCGAAGCTTCTAATCCAACTGTGGGCAAAAACTAATAAAAAGAAAACCAAAAAACCTGTAAACTAGATTAAAATTTGCTAATAAATACAGCCAAAAGTTCATTTTACAAATGTAGCAGCAAATGTGATAAAGTTAGTTGGGAGTCCAAGGTGACTCCCAGAGGGTTACTGGTTCGCACAACTGATGGCAGCCTGGGAGAGTTGCAGATTTCTCTGTTTTCATGTCCTCAAGGGTCTTGCACCAAGTGGAGAAGGAGTGTGGAGGAAGGGTCAGGTGATGGGACTGCAGGAAGGAACAGGCTTTTAGCACCTGTCCCACCCCTAGATCTGTGCATCAGACAACTTTGACCAGATTCAAACACGAAGCAGAACCCAAGTAATTAAACATTACTTCTGATTAGCAGAAAACAGATGTGAAACCCACAGCATCCGCACTCGTGACTCAGTTCATCAGTATTTAGACACGTTTCTCAAATCAATAGAGAAGGCTGGACAAAGTGACTTAGGCTATTTATATCTTAGAATGGGAGAACACTGCAGTTATTGTCCAAGGTATCAGGAAACTTTGCAGCCTGTTTTTCATCTAGCCTGCCTTCTTTCTTTCCAAGTGTCTCTTAATGATTTAAAATAGCTACCATGGTTTTTGGGACTTTGGATCATGTAGCAGAGAACACTACCCAGACAGTTTCAACATCTAAAACCTGTGTTTGAAGTTATTGCTTGCATTTGTTTGGGGCTTTCAGAGAGCTTGACACGTTAGCTCATATACAGTCCCCAAACCAAGTTCAGCCGTGCTGCCTGGAAAAGACAGCTCTACTTGGCTTTCTTATTGCTTGTGAATACTGAGGGTATATTTATTATGTACAACAACAGTTTATTTATTAACAAAGGCCCTTAAAAAGTAGTAAAAATTTGGGATGGGGGAAATGTCTTCAGAGAGTTGCTGTGCAGAAAATAGTAAAACATTAACCTAATTCTGGATTTGGACATTGCAGTAATCTTTACCATCCTGTCAATGCTACCTGCAAAGGTCTCTGGGAACCACCCTATTATTTCCTTTGATTTGCCCTTGCTAGGTTTAACCAGGGAGAACAGAAAACAGCAAGTAAAGGGTCCACATTCCCAGTGTTGTTCATTCAAAAGATGCTCAGGAGCATAATGACTGAGAAGAATTACCTGCTGGGGGGGTTGTTTGAACTGGTATCACAAACAATGTATGGTCATCTTTATTTTCATCATCCTAGTATCTATTTCCACAGTAAGTATTAGTTTACTTGTTTCCCAAGACTGAGAAGCTCACCAGGACACAGAGGCAGGACTACTCCCACCCTCGAGATTTAGAGAGGATACTCTTCAAATGAAGATGATGCATACTTCCAGGAAGAAAGGAATGTTGAAAGGGAATTTGTGCTGTAGTTATAAAGGGCTCCAAGTCTCCCATTCTAAAATTTCAGTAAGTATAAAGATAAAAGATGACAATTTGAATGAGATGCCTTGATGAGGAGAACACAGAAGAGGTAGAACTCTCTTAGGACAGGGTCCTTTAAATATATTGCTGCCTGATGGCGCACTGCCGCAACTCCCTTAGCTACATGCATCGTTAAAGTTCTCAGGTTTGACACAGTTCAGAGAATCAACATCCTGCCAGAACTGTTGGGCCTCAAAAAACAAAAGTTGGCTTCCTTCAACCCTTCCTGGAGAAAAGAAAAAAATATCAGATGAAGCTTGCACTCTAAATAGTTTATGGTATTTTGACAGAATTTTTGCAGCATTAAGAATGCCAGGGTCTACATAGCTGTATGGGTTTCAACTCTAAACAACCTCGATGGAGAGGCAAGCTTATCTGATCAACACACCACATACAAAACATTAGCACCAGCTAAAAAGCATTTAATTGGCAGATGCTGTGGAGTGAAATTAATGAACTAATGCATCTTAATTCAATCTGTCTTTCACAGAAGTGTTGTGCAAAAACATTTATTGCTGAGCTCAACCCAACATTTTTATACTAAATACACAATATATATTATTTTAAATTTATGTATATATATTTATATAAAATTAAAATGAGCTCTAAATAGAAAAGAAATTGTTGTCTGATCTAAGAAAAATAAATCCCATGTAAGAGAAACCTGCAAGCTCTAAGTAATCTAGCAAAAAACATTGAAGATTCATTATTCAGGGGTCAAAGTCTCTCTAAAAGGTGTGAGATAACCAGTAGTGTCTGGTTCAATCTCAAGTCAAACTACCAGAAAAACTACTTACTAAGAATTTCAACATCTCTGGTCAAAACAATGTTTCAGGGTTGAAGGAGAAGAATGTCATACTGGTTTATTTCCTCCTTTCCCCTATGACTTACTTTAGTTTCTGCCATTCTCACCTTTTATCTGACAGCACAAGGGACTCAACAGCAAGGTTCTGTCCTAGTGTCAAAAGTGCAACACGTGCTGGATGCTTCCTAATCTTACATGTGAACCGGTTGATGTATTGCTATCTAGGAAAAAAACAAAAAACAACAAAGCCAGATCTGCAGTCTTGTGCTACCAATGTAAGAAAGAGTTCAGGTCAAACTCCCCAGGCCAGCAGGGGCTGGAAATGCTGGAGACAACCCATTCAGCCCCCAGAAGAGAAGGCACCTCTGGTCGCTTTTGAACGACTCCTCTTTGGCTAATGCCTGAAGCAGTATTAACCTGACTCTGGAATAGGTCACAATCAACTTTAACTAGCAAATCAATATAATGCATGGCTTCTGGGAGGAGTCAGATAAAAGATGAAGACTGAGAGTGAGAAAAGAACTGGTTGTGGTTTATGAAAGACAAGAATTGAATATCTTTTCAGTAGCAAATAAGCACAAGGCATAGGTTAAAGAAAGTTCTACAAATAGAAACACTGAAACATTAGCGTGCTTTTAAAAAAAATGTGGGAAAGAAATGCTAGTCTGACCAATACAATGCGGGTTTCTTTTTCATGGAAATGAAAAATTTTCCATCCCCTTCCTCCCTTAAATAAGAATTTCTGTACTAAAAAAACCCTGAAAACAAATCAAACAAATAGTCTGTGTCTCACATCTTGATGTACTGGAGATCTGTTTTTGAAGAAAATTCTGTAACGAGACTGCATACATCTGTAGGCTCCCTAAAGCCAAACAGCCTTTTAAAGTTGGAAAAATGCCCATTATTAGAAACTGCTTTTGTCTGAAGGTTTAATTATAATGCAAAGTATCCCACCACCACCTCTATTCTACATAACCTTTGGTCCACAACCGTATAGCACACTCAGGACCTACACATAATCTTACACTGGGCACTTTGGGCACTAATGAAGTGGATGATTCCACCTTACGCAATGAATGGAGAAACCTATTCTAGCTCCTTTCACCATTTTCACTTTTCATTGGACTTCACCCAGAAACAAAATGTTGGTGCTGCTGTGGGTTTGACGATCAATTTCTTTTAAGAGCCAATCAGAGCAGATAAAGGTTGTTTCTTTAGGCAATATCAAACTATGACCAGTCTGCATGACCAGGAGGACCAGTCCTCCTTTTCCTTCTCTCTTTGATCAAGTATTGTTTTATTTTTCTTCTTCCTCTCACCACAGTGCTTAGGATCAGAATATGTAAACATCGACAGAAACAGCAGCCCTGTGACAATAAGCACTTTCCCAACTGGGCAGATTCTGTCAGCCAACCAGAACTGCTTCAGCTCCCTTGCTTGTCCAGAAGTCACTGGTTTTTCCGCTGTAACTTAGTGTCCCCTTTACTTTGGCCTCCATCTGTAGTTGAGAGACAGAAACATAAAGGGAAGAATAAAAAAAGCATGAGTGAACTTTTGTTTTTGTAACATACAGTAAGAGAGACAGGAATTTGGCAGCTTCAGCTTTAGCATCACCAAAAAGTACACTGTCTTTATGGAGTGGAAGACTGCATCTTTTCTGTAATTCATTTATTAGAAACAATGTTGTTGAAACCTGATATATCAAGCTTCATACCAAAATACGGCCCAACTTTTTGGTACTGAGAACTCTCAAATGAAGAATGCCCACCAAGCCACTGCCATTCCTTCTCCTGGTCCCCAGAAAACACACTACAGGTAACAAAGAAAGGTGTCCACTCTAAACTGCACCTTCTAAAGCTTTCTGAAAATTTTCCAGCTCTAAGTCTTACAAACAGAAAAAACAGATGTTCTACTTCAAGTTTCTCTTCTCAATCAAAATATGCAACTCTTTTAAGAACAGAGTTCCTAAGGAAAGGAGATACCCCATTAAGAAACTATCCCACCATTCACACATGAATATAATCTCCGTGTTATAAGAAACACGGAGAAAGCTTTTAGCTAGAAGGTCAGTTTCACCTTCAAAGGGGACACAAAGTTTTTAGGGGAAAAATGCTTTATGTACCCTATCGACAATCATGTTGGTTTCCAGTAAGTACTATTCCTTTTTACCCCACTAGTTGAATTTGTACACCTTTCCAGAGCTGCTACAGTAAAATATTGTAATTGTTTAAATTTTTTTGTTCCTGACGTTGAAGAGAAGTAGGGGAAAAAAAATCATTCAGGTTCCAAAAACACTGCTACAATAGAGTAAGTACTGTCTGCTGCTACCAAAGTTTGTCCCTGTGTTGTGTCTTCTCTAAACTACGTACTGGTTCACATTTTATTTCAGTCTAGGGCAGAAATCTGACTTTTAAGTTAAAATAAGTAAAAAGAAATATATCATGTCTTTACCTGTGTAAGCTTGCTGCAAGTGAGCAGGCAGAGGTGAGTGAGACAGTGTTGCTGCATGCTGAGCACCTGGCTGTAAACCCTTCAGTAAGTCTGGGGGAAAAAAAGGAGAGCAAAGATAAAAAAAAAAAAATCTTGAGGAGAGAGGCAGTCTCTGTGAAATAAGTTTTTGTTTTTACAGTGTAGCTGTAGTAGCAGGCTAATCTCCACAAAAAAAACCCCCACGTGATAGCATTCTGATGGCTGGAATAAGTCAACAAGACAAACCTATTCAGATATAGAAAAGTCAGAGCAAGGCCCATGCTTTGGTACTGGGATGCAACTCTTCATATCATTTTGTTTGGCTGAAAGATCAACAGCTTGGTCTTGGGTTAAGAACATAAACAGCTTCTTTATAAGCAATCAGAAAAAGTAAATGCCATCTTGGTTGACAGTTCTTCATAAGAGAGCTGTTTGATATCTGAGATGATTGAGTTAAGGCTCTATTGAGGAATCACCCTATTAAGTCTCTTATTTGAATTGTGACATTTGGAGACTTTTAAACTACACTCCTTTCTAACGATAAGGTATGAAAAGTTAACCCAAAAAAGTACGTTCAAGACTTAATGTATACTGTGAATATAACAGTCAAGCTTATCAAATGTATTTAGGTAATTATGTAAAGGAAGTTTTACCAGTGAAGGAATCACAATTACTCTCCTGTAGGGATTTTCATGAACCAAATCTGAGTGTCTCAGGACTTTATTGCTTTCCTACTCAATTTCCATTTTAAGGATGCATCTTTCCTTATAGCCCAGTGTGATAATTCCACTCACTCTGAGTTAGGCTGTGGTGGAAAGCCGCTGAGGTAGATCCCGAGGTGGTTGTCGCTCCAGCTGTGTCCGTCCCAAAGCCAAGCAGCTCCAAGGGAAACTGGAAGGGCACAGTCACAGGAACAAGGCCACCCAGCATCCCAAAAGGAGTTAATGGGGCAGATGTCACGTTCTGACTGGTTACAGACAGGGGTGATGCCATGAGAGTCAGAGGTGAGGCGTTAGCCAGTAACGATGCTCCTGCTGTTGACTACACAAAAAGAAAAAGCCAGTAGTTTAAGATTTTTAAAGATTTGAATTGTATCCTTTAAGGGTATAAAAATCAACTATTTCCGGTTAAGTATTGCTCTGTTGAGGAGTGTAATAAACTACTAATAAATATCCACCTATCCACCTAGGAGGTCTTCCCAGCGTTCATTTGCTAAGCAAGCACAATTATACCTCAGATTCAGACATAAGAGTATAGTTCATCTATCATGTTGTTCTCATCAGCCTTACAGGTAATTTCCTTGTTCTCCTTTCTAATTATGCACTGGGTCTACAGTCACAATATAATGCCGTATCTTCTATGAGATTAATAATATGAAATCATCCAATGTAGATCTGAAGTTCTTTAGAAGTACAGTATTACAGCTTTCCCCTTCCAAATCCGGGTCTTAACAGAACATTATTTCTAAAGAGTTTGCAGAGATACAATGAATTCTGAAAATTAAGATTCACATGTAAGAATTTCCAAATTTAAGAAGTCAGGTTAGCAAAATGCATACATACATATGTATGTAGAGGTGTGTATGCACATGTCAGAGGAAAAGGCAAAGGAAAATAATCGCTCCACTCTAAATATGTCAAAATGAAATTAGATTCACTGTAGTTTTAAAATACAAGATTAGCCAGAACATTTTAGCTACAACAGCTCCCAAATGGCATTCACTCCTCTAACATTAAGCCAGCTCATTCTTGTTTAACAATCGTTCCGTCATTACATATATAGTAATTTCATATGCTAATGTTCAGTTCTCTAATTATCTACTACAAAACAGTTAGTATAGAAAGCACTTTGAATCAGACTCTCAGATATTGTATTAAATTGGAATTAAAAAGACTCAGATGAAACAGGACTTCAAATTTGTGCATTTTTACAAGCCTCAACTAAGCCCAAAACTTAGAACCATTTAAATGAACACATGAGCTTACAATGAAAACAATATTTCACTTGAGTTCTGTAATAACAACTTCCAGAAAAAGCAAAGTGATGAAATCTCCTAGCATGAAGAAAGTTTTTATTACCAGTTTTAGTCTTAAGATGTTCCGATGAAAGCAGCTAAAGAAAGGAGAGTTGTTTCTTACGAGAAAACACAGTTTTTTAAAACAGTGACCCTGTAAAGTGCATTTACCTACACATGTGATGTTCCTGGCAAATGTTTATATTGGTCACCATAAAGGTGCCAACTTCTACAACATACTCTATCCCACAAGTAGAAAAATAATGAAAACTATCAACATACAATTATTCTCTTTTGCCTTTAAAAGTACTCATTTCACAATAAGCTCATGTACAAAAAAATTACAACTGTTCATTGTCTATGTAATCTAGTAAAGGGCAACAAAATAAAAGCCATACAGTAATGTTTGGCAACTGTGAATTTGTAAAATGCCTGAAAACAGAAAGAAACTTTGCAAAGTGCTCTGCAAAGATCTTGTTTGCTCTCTCAAAAAGAAGGAGAGAGAAGTACAGCAAAGAACAGAGCTACAGGGCATGCCCTAAAGGAGCTGGAGTCCAGATGTTTTTATTTAACTCATGTAGAATAGTTCATAAAAGGGTTCATCCTGGTCATGTAGATCTGAGTCATTATGATCCTTAGAAGTCTAAGCCAGATTCTGCTCAAGCATACTAATGGTAGGTAGAGCTTTTTACAGAAATCACACACGTACTCTTAGGCTTTGTGTCCTTAAGATTTAACTTTCTGTGACGCTTCAGCAGGTGTAAACTTATATTCCGGTAAATAATGGTGTCAATCAGAAGTGGAAAGGAGGGAAACACTTCTTGGAAGCTTCCGAGTTAAGAACACTTTTATTATCACATGAAATCATCTAGTTTGATCTTTAATGTAAGCAGACCAGAATATTATAATGAGCAACTCGGGTACCATTCTCATCTTCTAATAGCATCTCAAATAGGCATTAAATTCCTAAGGCCTTAAAGGAAAGGAGATTCACTTTCAGTCTTATGTGAAGTTAAGAGAGGAGTAACCAAGTCCTTAGTACATTGTACCTAACAACTAGTCTGCAACTGACACAGGTTCAGAAGCCAGCCATTAGACCTTTACAGCTAAATAAAACCCTCTATGATCACAAATCTCTTCCCCTTCAGTGTACTTGAACTGGGAGTAATTTAATTCTCATCTTTTCTTGAATGTACTCCACTGATTAAGCTTCACAGTGCACAGCACCAACAGCCTTATGCCGTCATTTATCTTCTTTGCACCATTCTTCTGAACTATTTCTAGGTTATAAGAGTAATTTCTGAAGTGTCAAAAAAACTCACATGGAATGTCTCAATAATTACTTTAGTGATACCATATGCTGCTCAGTACCTCTACTGAATGACCCCTTTCTATATACAATATATACCCCCTTCTATATACTTATTTTGCTGTATTATAGTATGGACTCATGTTACTTTATTATTCACCACACACTCCCACATTTCAGTGCTCTTCAATAGGACTGTGGCCAAAATGCATTTAATTACTCGGGTGATCAGTGTTTCTAAAAAAAAAAAAATTACTTGCCTTTAACTACAGGAAGGTTTGCCAGAATTCATCTCATCATCCAACACAACACTGCTTACTTCCCTTGTTGGTCATCTTTAAGCACTACCACACCCATTTCACATTTTTTCCTACATCACAGCAATTGTATCCACTGGATTCTGTTGACTGCACCAGGAAGAAACAACTCTCTTCCCAGTCCATTCATTGTAGCCCTTATTGTCTCCTCTGGACACTTTCCAGAGTATTCAAACTGCGCTGTACTAGGTTCAGTTCTTCTCCAGACCCTATGTAGTACCTCAGTGGCCCTTACACAGCATACAGGCTATAGCTTTTTTTCCCATTCAAAGCACCCAGAGTAAGTGAATGCTGTGTCAGAGCCTGCCAGGCTTTTATTGCTGACTGTTTCAGTACAGTAGAGTGAAAGACCATAGAAATGTCTTGTAGAAAGCATCTTCCTCTTGTTATTCAGCTGCATTAAGAAGAATTTGATTGCAAACTAAAAGATTATAAAATATTGCCAGAACTCAAGTATACATCACTCCTATGCAACAGCAATGCACACTGTTCACAATAATACAAAGTTTTTCATTTGCTGTACACCAAGAATATAATTTACAGCAACAGTACTTTTCTTAAGTAGTGATGACTTCAGCATAGAGAGCAATGAAGAGAGGAAAACATCAAATCATCTCAGTAATTAAGCATTCCCAGTAAGAAGAACACAACTTGGGAAAGCAGTTTGTCTTCTGGGTGAATAATAGGTTTGTATGTTTTAGAACAACAGTATTTAGTTTGATTTGTCTTATCTCTGGTGATAGTAGAAGCTTTCAATTTCTAGAGTATTTATATATTAATGAGATGTCTCATTCAGTTTGACTAGATCTTACAAAATAAAATACATAGTCACAAATACAAAAGAAAAGCCCTTGCAAGTGTTAATTATAATTACAAGTCTTGAATTACACTCAACCACGAGCAACTGGACTCTAGTTTTGAGGTTAATCATGAAGCCTGACAACAAATGTACCAAGACACCTTTTACATGACCACCATCATTACAAATATATAAATATGCAAGAATACACAAATCCAATAATGCAAGAAAACACCACATCCCCTGAAGATATGGTCACAAAAAGCTTACCTTTTCTAGTGCTCTTAAAAGAAAAGTGAATTCTGTTCCACAGCAGAGACCAACCAACAGTTTAGTGTGAGGATTTGTTCCATACTGATGCTTGCATTTCACATCAGCTGGAAATATGTACTCTTTAGTGTGAAATAGTTTCATCGGTATCAGCATTATGCTTAGAAAGGTAAAACATTAAATTTTTGACGTTTCAAAATCAAGATAAAATATATTAGGAATATTTACAAAATAAATGTGATAAACATGAATGTAAGGCTCAAATGTAAACTCATTAGATGCGTACCTGCACGCTGGCTGTTACAACTGGAGACCCTGAGGCAGAAGATGGTCTGTGTGGAGTTGACAATTGTTTAGTAGCACCCTGTGTTCCACTTCCTGCTCCCCCAGACAGACTAGTCCTACTAGCTCCACTTGAGTTAAGGTTACTGCCTCTGCTGGCAGGTACATTCATTCCAACTCCACCCAAATTATTTTTACCAACAGTTCCAGAAGGAGAAGAGTTGGGCAGTTTTGAAGAAGCCTGAGGGTTCTTTGCAGGTTGAAGGCCTGAGGTGCGATTAGAGGACAGCAAATTCACTGTGGGAGACTGCCTGCTGATATTTACACCACTGGTCTGTTTATGAAGGGGGTTGTTGCTGGAGTGACTGCTCTGGGAAACTAGTGCACTTGAACTGGAAGAACTGGGTGTTGTTGCAGGTCTGGGGGATGAGGTGGACTTGGATGAAAATTTAGGTGATGCATTGGGCTTGGGTCGCACAGAGGGCTTAGATGAAGTGGGCTTGGGAGAGGCAGCAGGCTTGGGAGAGGCAGCCATGGAGAAGGGAGGCTTGAAACCCTGGGAAGAAACTTGTGACACCATAGCCTTGGCTAAATAGTTACTAGAGGTAGAGGTGCTGGATGTTGTCCGAGAAACCAGTGGGTGAGACACTTGAGAGCCACTTCCGGATGAGGGATTAGACAAAGGCAGGCGATACACAACAGACTTATCTTGAGCCTTGATGACTGGTGATGAACAAGACAGTTTGGGATTACTACTCAATTTCACCACAGGATTGGTCTGCGATTTACTAATAGTTGCTTGTAAAGGAGATACGTATTTCTGCTGTACAGCTGAATGCTGGTGCACCTTTGTCACTTGTAATGCTGAGGAAGTACCACCTTGAGCCTCAGCAGATGATACCAAGATACTAGCATCCTTGGTTCTTTGAGAGGAAGTGGAAATAGCTGCTTGAGTCTTAGCGGAAGAAACGTGAGTCTGAGAAGAGGAGGAAGCAGCTTGGATCTGACTTGACCTCTGTAGTCCTTGCTGAAGTAGTTTGGCTGGCAAAGGCTCTAAGGAAACCTTGGGATTTTGAATTGAAGATCCAGCAATAAGGCCTGAAGAGATACCAGTGTGAACTAAGTCCTGGGGTTTCTTTGGTACTGGCCCCGTGTGACCAGCAATAAGACTTGATGAATGGGATGTTTGAGTGGGCTCTTTCTTTGAAGTTGCCAGAGGCAACTTACTCATAATGCTTGCTAGTTTCTCCTCCCTCAGCCCAGGGCGAGGTCTGGATGTTGGTGTGTCTATGGTGGACCCAAGAGGTGATCCCTTGGCACCATTATTGATAACTGCCAGAGCATCAGAAATGGAGTCCAGTGAGGGTGGGTGGAAAGAGAGGTCTTCATCCAGTGAGTCGTCCAAGCAGATGGTCTCTGGAGCTGGTGTGCAGCTAGAGCTGGCTGGGGTGCAGACAGCTGCACTGGAACTCAGTACAGTAGCACAACTTGAATTGACTGAAGACATACAGGTTTTCTGTTCTTTTTTTGGACTGGAGTCCTGAAAATGAAGGGATAAGAAAAGTCAGCTTTAATAGTCTTTCTGGAATAGATTTACAGTCATCTTTGGTGTAATACTTTTATTCTGTAAATTCAGACAAACCAAAGACCCACTATTAAAATTTTCATATTAAGATACCTCTGATATCTAGGTGCTGGAGCCCTGCGTGCTAATTCAATATCTGTATTTAAAAACCTTGTGTTGTTGCTCCACATAACTAAAGTATCCCACACAGTGAAGAACAATCAATACTGTGGAGAACAGGGTAGCTAATCTGACTGCTTAACAAAACTGCTACTGAATTAAGACAACACCTGGTCATATCAGAGGAGGACCTCTATACTATGGTATCCTTCCAACCACGCTGTTTTCCAGTGTTGCCAAATCTAATACAGACTGAAAACACACAAAGCACACATTCAAAGATGTGAAAATTCACTGGAACTCGTACCTCTTGATAGTCAATTTTCAAAAAACGCATACAGCTTAAAGTGACAAAGCTATACAGAAGTGTTTTGTACTACATACTTAAAATAATGCACGACGAAGTCAATAAGCATTGCCTGACA
>VYZT01055211.1:2287-17097 GCA_013400735.1 Pomatostomus ruficeps | reverse complement strand
AGGTCCCAGTTTGGAGCTGAGGGTCCCAGTTTGGGTTTCTGAATTTTTGGGGTTTTGAACTTTTGGGTTTTCTGAATTTTGAGATTTTTGAATTTTAGGTTGTTTGATTTTGGGGATTTTGATTTTTAGGGTGTCTGAATTTTGGCCTTTAAATTTTTGGGGTGTCTGAAATTTTGGAATTTTGGAATTTTGGGATTTTTGAAAGTTTGGGTGTCTGAATTTTGGGATTTTTTAATCTTAGGGCGTCTGAATTTTGGGGTGTCTTAATATTTGGGTGTTTGAATTTTAGGTGCCTGAAATTTTGGGGTGTTTGAGTTTTTGGGGTGTCTGAAGTTTTAGGTGTTTGAATTTCTGTGGTATTTGAATTGTAGGGTCTTTAAGTTTTGGGTTTTGGGGTTTTTTGGGTGTCTGAATTTTCGGGGTGTTTGAATTTTGGGATGTGTGAATTCTGGGGTGTCTGATTTTTGCGGCCTTGAATTTTTGGGTTTTTGAACTTTGGGGTTTTTGAATTCTGGGGGTTTTTTAAATTTTTGGTGTTTGAATTTTTGGTGGTTTTGAAATTTTGGCTGTCTGAGTTTTGGGGTGTTTGAGTTTTGGGATTTTTGAATTTTGGGTGTTTGAATTTTTAGGTTTTGAACTTTGGGGTTTTTTAATTTTTGAGGTCTTTAACTTTAGGGTGTCTGAATTTTGGTGTTTAAATTTTCGGGGTCTTGGAATTTTGGGATGTTTGAACTTCTGAGTGACTGAATTTTAGGGTTTTGAATTTTTGAGGTTTTGAATTTTGGGGTGTCTGAATTTTGGATGTTTGAATTTTAGCATGTCTGAATTTTTGGGTGTCTGAATTTTGGGGTGCCTGAATTTTTGGGGTGTCTGAGTTTTTGGGTGTTTGAATTTTGGGGTTTTTGTATCTTAAGATGTCTAAATTTTGGGGTTTCTGAATTTTGGGGTGTTTGAATTTTGGGGTTTTTGAATTTCAGGGTGTTTGAGGTTTTGGGTGTTTGAATTTTGGGTGTCTGAATTTTTGGGGTGTTTGAGTTTTTAGGTTTTTAAATTTTCAGGGTTTTTGAATTTTTGAGTGTCTGAAATTTGGGATGTTTGATATTTCGGGTGTTTAAATTTTTGGGGTGTTTGAATTTTAGGATGTTTGAATTTTTGTGTGTTTGAACTTTGGGGTGTCTGAAATTTTGGGTTTTTGGATTCTTGGGTGTTTAAATTTTTGGGGTGTCTGAATTTTAGGGTGTTTGGATTTTTGGATATCTGGATTTTTAGGTTTTTGAACTTCGGGGGTTTTGAATTTTTAGGTGTCTGAATTTTTGGGATTGTCTTAATTTTAGGGTGTCTGAAATTCGGGGTGTCTGAATTTTTGGGTTTTGAATTTGGGGATTTTTGAACTTTTAGGGTGTCTGAATTTTGGGTTTCTGAATTTTTGGGTGTCTGAATTTTTGGGTGTCACAATTATCCCAAGTTAAAATTCCCAGATAAAAAATCCAAGATTCCAAGGCTGTGAATTCCGCCGCCATCCCGACTCCGCCTCTGGAATATTCCCTGCTCTGTTTTCCGGCTGATTTTCCTCTTTTCCCTTCGGAAAAAAAACTCCCATTCCCACCTCCCAGATCCTGGAAAACGCTAAAACACAGCAAAAAACGGGAATTTTTTATTCTTCCAGAGCCGGAAAAGGAGTTTTTTCTGCCATGAAGTTGGGAAAAACGCGGCCGTCCAAGGATGAGCACAGGAAACAAGGTCCGGGCACGGAATGGGGGCGGATCCATGGAATGGGGGCGGATCCATGGAATGGGGGTGGATCCATGGAATGAGGGTGGATCCATGGAATGGGGGAGGATCCATGGAATGGCCATGGAATGAGGGTGGATCCATGGAATGGGGGTGGATCCATGGAATGGGGGCAGATCCATGGAATGGGGGCGGATCCATGGAATGGCCATGGAATGAGGGTGGATCCATGGAATGAGGGTGGATCCATGGAATGGGCATGGAATGAGGGTGGATCCATGGAATGAGGGTGGATCCATGGAATAGCAAAGGAATGGGGGCAGATCCATGGAATTGCAGCCGTGGGAGAGGAAATACCGCTGGTTCCCCGGGCTGCAATTGGATCCCCCTGGAAAACAATCGGAAATTCGCCGTTGTTCCCCTCCGGACCCGTGGATCGGTTTTCCGCCACGGAGAAGAGCGGGAATGCACATGTGCAGGCAGGGAAAAACCTTTGGATCGTGATTCCTGGAAATGTCCGTTGTTTTCCAGCCGNTGGATCCATGGAATGGTCATGGAATGGGGACGGATCCATGGAATGGCCATGGAATGAGGGTGGATCCATGGAATGGCCATGGAATGAGGGAGGATCCATGGAATAGCCGTGGAATGAGAGTGGATCTGTAGAATGGGGGTGGATCCATGGAATGAGGGAGGATCCATGGAATGGCCATGGAATGGGGGTGGATCCATGGAATGAGGATGGATCCATGGAATGGCCATGGAATGGGGGCGGATCCATGGAATGAGGGTGGATCCATGGAATAGCAAAGGAATGGGGGCAGATCCATGGAATTGCAGCCGCGGGAGAGGAAATACCGCTGGTTCCCCGGGCTGCAATTGGATCCCCCTGGAAAACAATCGGAAATTCGCCGTTGTTCCCCTCCGGACCCGTGGATCGGTTTTCCGCCACGGAGAAGAGCGGGAATGCACATGTGCAGGCAGGGAAAAACCTTTGGATCGTGATTCCTGGAAATGTCCGTTGTTTTCCAGCCGGGTTTGAGGGTGGAAAAAGGGAATTTTGCTTGGAATGCTGGCACAGAAACCTGGGTGCTTTTCCCAGAAATTGGGTGATCCCCTCATGGTTAAAGATTCCGGTAGGGAAAATATTTGGGATGCAAAAGCGGGAACAGGGAATTGGTGCCATGGGAGCATCTCCAGAGGCTGGATTTATCCATGGTCAGGGAATGGTCACCAGTGCATGGCTGGGAGCTTCCCAATCCCACTTTTCCCAGGAAACTCTGGCTCCCAATCCCACCTTTCCCAGGAAATTCCGGCTGCCAGTGCTGCACAGCTGGGAGGCTCCCAATCCCACCTTTCCCAGGAAATTCCGGCTGCCACAGCTGCATGGCCAGGAGGTTCCTGATCCCACTTTTCCCAAGAAACTCCGGCCGTCCCACACCTCTCCGGGGCTGGGATTGCGATTCCAACCCTTCACTATTGGATTTGGGATGGGTGGGTGTCCTGCACCCGTCCCAGCCAGCATTCCCAGTTTTCCATGGGTTTTTCCCTCCCATCCAGACTCCTTGGCCGGGTTGGATCAGGATCCCAAAGGTGGGAGAGGTTGGAAAATCTTGGATAACCTGGGATAGCGGAGGCGTCCTTTTCCATGGAATGGGGTGGGAATGGTCCGGCTCAGGGCTGGATGACCAAAATCCCAAGGGATTGCCAGGGATTCCGGAGAAGCCACAGCTTCTCCAGGAATTCCAGCCCAGCTGGGAATTCCTTCCAAGATCCCACCCCGAGCTCCCCTTTCCCAGCGGGAGCCATTCCCTGGGTCCCTTTCCCAAATCCCAGCTCTCCCGGAGCCTCTGGATTCTGGATTCCCTGGATCCTTCCCTGCTCCGGCTGCACATTCCCAGCTCTCCCAGCCCTCGGAGCAGCTCCGTGTCCGTCCTGTGCCAAGGATCCCGGAGCTGGAAGCAGAAATTCCCAGTTCCTTACAGCAACTTTTCCTCTTGGGAATGACCCGTTCCTCCCATTTTTTCCACCCCTTTCTCCTCAAAACCATGGAATTTTTTGTCTTTGCCTCACCTCTTGTGCTCCTCCAGCTTTTCCTCGACCTCTCCTTCACCCCCACAAAATTCCGGGCGTTCGTCCAACTCCCTTTTGTTGTTGTTTTTTCTTTTTGTCCTTCCCAAAAACCCTCCCGCGGGAATTCTGCCCGGATGGAATTCCGCGTCGGCTCCTTTTCCGAGACCCGACCCTGTCCCCATTGTTCCCGCGCTCCCGGCCGAGGAGCCAGATCGGTTTCCCTTTCTCCGGGGGTTTTTAATTATTCACGGATGGAAAGGAGAACCGGAGCCGTTCCTTTGTTTTCCCCGTTCCCGCAGACGATCCGGCGGTTCTGGAAACGGAAGACCTGGATGGAAAGGCCGCGAGATACGGAGCGGGCCTGGAGCCGGACACCATCTCGCTGGCCTCTGTCACCGCTGTCACCACCAATGTCTCCAACAAGAGGTGAGACCCCGGGCTGGAGGACGGACATCCCAAAAATCTGCGACCCCCGGCACCGGGAATGTTGGGAATCATTGTTCCATGGATAGTTAGTGGTTTTATTGGGATTTTTGGAGTTTCCCAGGGTTGATGGAGCATTGAGGGTGACCCCAGTCCAGGAGTGAGAGGGTTTTGGGAAAAAGGACCTGGAGGGACAGGACACCAGGAATGGCTTCCAGATGGGATATTGGGAAGGAATTTTTCCCGGGGAGGGATTGGCATGGGATTCCCAGAAAAGCCGTGGCTGCCCCTGGATCACTGGGAATGTCCCAGGACGAGTCTTGGAGCACCCTGGGATGGTGGGAGATGTCAGGATGAGCTTTGAGGTCCCTTCCCACCCAAACCATTCCATGAATTCCCAAACTTTGACCCGGAATTCCCTCCGCTCTCCCGAAGGTCCAAGCCTGACATCCGGATGGAGCCGAGCGCCGGGAGGCCCATGGATTACCAGGTCGGTGATGCCACCGCGTCCCCAAGCTCCGCTCGCAATTCCGGGCTCGGGGACACCCAGGGACTGAATTCCCGGTGGGCCTCAACTCACCGGGATCGGAACCGGGACATTCCAGGAGCTGGAATTTCACCGGTGGAGCCATAAACTCGGGATCAAGTCGTTAACTGGGTTTGATCTGCAGCGTGTGATGCCCAAATTAAGTTCAAATTCAGCCCAAATTCAGCCCAAATTCAACCCAAATTCAGCCAAAATTAAGGCCAAATTAAGCTGAAATTAAGCCCAAATTAAACCCAAATTAAACAGAAATTAAACATAAATTAAATCCAAATTCAGACAAAATTAAGCCCAAATTAAACCCAAAATTAAGCCTGAAATGAAGCCCAAATTAAGACAAAATTAAACCCAAATTAAAGCCAAATTAAGCCAAAATTAAAATGAAATTAAACCCAAATTAAGATGAAATTAAGCCGAAATTAAACCCAAATTAAGGTGGAATTAAGATGAAATTAAACCCAAATTAAGACCAAATTAAGACAAAATTAAACCTGAATTAAGATGAAATGAAGTCCAAATTAAACCCCAATTCAATCCAAATTAAGGCCAAAGTAAGGCCAAATTCATCTCAAATTGAACCCAAATTATGCCAAAATTAAATCCTAATTAAACCCAAATTAAGATGAAATTAACCCAAATTAAACCCAAATTAAGCCAAAATTAAAATGAAATTAAGACAAAATTAAGACTAAATTAAACCCAAATTAAACCCAAAATTAAGGCAAAATTAAGCAGAAATTAAACCAAAATTAAGATCAAATTAAGTCAAAATTAAGCCAAAATTCAACCCAAATTAAGTCCAAATTAGGTCGAAATTAAGCTGAAATTAAACTCAAATTAAGCTGAAATTAAGCCCATATTAAACCCAAATTAAACCAAAATTAAAACCAAATTAAACCCAAATTAAAATGAAATTAAGCCCAAATTAAGATGAAATTAAGGCCAAATTAAACCCAAATTAAGGTGAAATTAAACAGAAGTTCAGGCCAAATTCAGGCCAAATTAAACCAAGATGAAATTAAGACAAAATTAAGCCCAAATTGAGTTCTCTTTGAAGTTTTCCCTGTGGAATTTTTTCTTGGAGCAACCTGGGAGAGTGGAAGGCGTGGGGGTGGAATGGGATGAACTTCCAGGTCCCTCCCAGTTTCAATCTCTCCACGATCCCGGTTGTGTTTTCCAGCGGAATTGAAGCCGTTGGGATGGGTCTCTCTGATCACACAGCTTGGCTGGAAATCCATTGGATTTCCATTGGAGGTCCATTGGAACTGGGATTCCTGGGAAATCCATTGGATTTCCATTGGAGGTCCATTGGAACTGGGGTTCCTGGGAAATCCATTGGATTTCCATTGGAGGTCCATTGGAACTGGGATTCCTGGGATCTCCCGCATCCCGCGCCCTGGGGCAGGAACAACCGGCATTCCCGGGATCTCAGCAGATCCCACCACGCTGGAAATTCCCCTCAATCCAAGATGGGAGGGATGGATGGGGCCGGCCCAGAGGCACTCCCGGGATCCAGAATTTTGGGAATTCCCGTTTTCCAGGTCAGCGTCACCATCATCGAGGCCCGGCAGCTGGTGGGACTCAACATGGACCCCGTGGTGTGCGTGGAGGTGGGCGAGGAGAAGAAATACACATCCATGAAGGAATCCACCAACTGCCCCTACTACAACGAGGTGATTCCTCCCCTCTCCGTGGTTTTTTTGGGATTAAATTCCCACCGGAATAAGGCGAAATCTCGACCCGCGTGGGAGAAATGAAGGCTTTTCCCGCCAGGATTTTGCAGTCGGTGATTCCCGGGTTTTTCCAAGGAATCGGCGCTTCCGTTGGCTCCCCGCACGTGATCCAGGGTTGGGATCGCATGGATGGATCCCTGTGGGGCCGTGGGCTCCACGCAGCCACTCCGGGGGGAATTCCCAATCCCGATGGATCCCATTCCTCAAAATTCCTCTTTCCCTTCCAGTATTTCGTCTTCGATTTCCACGTTCCGCCCGACGTCATGTTCGACAAGATCATCAAGCTCTCCGTGAGTCACCCCCGGTGGCCTTGTCCTTGTCCTTTTTTTTGGGATTTTTGGAAGCAAAACCCCATTTTTGGGATGGATTTAAGGTCCTGGATGCGAGATTCCCAAAGGGAATCCTCTCCCGCAGAGCCCCAGTCTGTTCTTCTGTTCCCACGCAGCTCCTGCATTCCCTGTGTCCATTTTTTGGGATATCTCCGGCATTCCAGAGCTGGATAGAACCCAAAATTTGGGATTTGGCCATTCCTGGGGAGAGGAAGGACCTTCCTGAGCCTGCCAGGGAAATTCCTGGGAATTCAGAGCTGCTGTGGAAATCCAGGACTGGGAATGCCAAGAGCAAAGCTGAGATTTCAGCCCTCCAAAAAACCGGGAAGATTTGCAATTCCCTGCCTAATTAGGACACCTTAATTAGGATCATCCATGTTAAACAGGATTATCCAGTTCCATGAACATTAATTAGGATCATCCAGTTTCCGCACAGTTTCTCCCAATTTTCCTCAAATTCCAAGCATCCTGGAGGCTCCTCCGTCAGGGAAATACCCAAATTTTTTCCACCATAGTGGCTGGACAAGGGATTTTTCTCCAAAATTTAATTTCTTTGCATTTTTTGCTCATTCCAAATATAAATTTCCTGGGAATTCCACTAAAAAGGAGCTGCTGGCTCCTGATTGGTGTCCTTAGAATCCTCCCCAATCCATGGAAAACTCCTCAAGCTCCTTTCCCATCCAGCACTGAATCTGTCTGGAAAGTTCCTTGTGGTTCCCGGGTTCCAGGGAAAGTTCCCGAANCAAATTAAGCTGAAATTAAGCCCATATTAAACCCAAATTAAACCAAAATTAAAACCAAATTAAACCCAAATTAAAATGAAATTAAGCCCAAATTAAGATGAAATTAAGGCCAAATTAAACCCAAATTAAGGTGAAATTAAACAGAAGTTCAGGCCAAATTCAGGCCAAATTAAACCAAGATGAAATTAAGACAAAATTAAGCCCAAATTGAGTTCTCTTTGAAGTTTTCCCTGTGGAATTTTTTCTTGGAGCAACCTGGGAGAGTGGAAGGCGTGGGGGTGGAATGGGATGAACTTCCAGGTCCCTCCCAGTTTCAATCTCTCCACGATCCCGGTTGTGTTTTCCAGCGGAATTGAAGCCGTTGGGATGGGTCTCTCTGATCACACAGCTTGGCTNAAATTCAGGCCAAATTAAACCAAGATGAAATTAAGACAAAATTAAGCCCAAATTGAGTTCTCTTTGAAGTTTTCCCTGTGGAATTTTTTCTTGGAGCAACCTGGGAGAGTGGAAGGCGTGGGGGTGGAATGGGATGAACTTCCAGGTCCCTCCCAGTTTCAATCTCTCCACGATCCCGGTTGTGTTTTCCAGCGGAATTGAAGCCGTTGGGATGGGTCTCTCTGATCACACAGCTTGGCTGGAAATCCATTGGATTTCCATTGGAGGTCCATTGGAACTGGGATTCCTGGGAAATCCATTGGATTTCCATTGGAGGTCCATTGGAACTGGGATTCCTGGGATCTCCCGCATCCCGCGCCCTGGGGCAGGAACAACCGGCATTCCCGGGATCTCAGCAGATCCCACCACGCTGGAAATTCCCCTCAATCCAAGATGGGAGGGATGGATGGGGCCGGCCCAGAGGCACTCCCGGGATCCAGAATTTTGGGAATTCCCGTTTTCCAGGTCAGCGTCACCATCATCGAGGCCCGGCAGCTGGTGGGACTCAACATGGACCCCGTGGTGTGCGTGGAGGTGGGCGAGGAGAAGAAATACACATCCATGAAGGAATCCACCAACTGCCCCTACTACAACGAGGTGATTCCTCCCCTCTCCGTGGTTTTTTTGGGATTAAATTCCCACCGGAATAAGGCGAAATCTCGACCCGCGTGGGAGAAATGAAGGCTTTTCCCGCCAGGATTTTGCAGTCGGTGATTCCCGGGTTTTTCCAAGGAATCGGCGCTTCCGTTGGCTCCCCGCACGTGATCCAGGGTTGGGATCGCATGGATGGATCCCTGTGGGGCCGTGGGCTCCACGCAGCCACTCCGGGGGGAATTCCCAATCCCGATGGATCCCATTCCTCAAAATTCCTCTTTCCCTTCCAGTATTTCGTCTTCGATTTCCACGTTCCGCCCGACGTCATGTTCGACAAGATCATCAAGCTCTCCGTGAGTCACCCCCGGTGGCCTTGTCCTTGTCCTTTTTTTTGGGATTTTTGGAAGCAAAACCCCATTTTTGGGATGGATTTAAGGTCCTGGATGCGAGATTCCCAAAGGGAATCCTCTCCCGCAGAGCCCCAGTCTGTTCTTCTGTTCCCACGCAGCTCCTGCATTCCCTGTGTCCATTTTTTGGGATATCTCCGGCATTCCAGAGCTGGATAGAACCCAAAATTTGGGATTTGGCCATTCCTGGGGAGAGGAAGGACCTTCCTGAGCCTGCCAGGGAAATTCCTGGGAATTCAGAGCTGCTGTGGAAATCCAGGACTGGGAATGCCAAGAGCAAAGCTGAGATTTCAGCCCTCCAAAAAACCGGGAAGATTTGCAATTCCCTGCCTAATTAGGACACCTTAATTAGGATCATCCATGTTAAACAGGATTATCCAGTTCCATGAACATTAATTAGGATCATCCAGTTTCCGCACAGTTTCTCCCAATTTTCCTCAAATTCCAAGCATCCTGGAGGCTCCTCCGTCAGGGAAATACCCAAATTTTTTCCACCATAGTGGCTGGACAAGGGATTTTTCTCCAAAATTTAATTTCTTTGCATTTTTTGCTCATTCCAAATATAAATTTCCTGGGAATTCCACTAAAAAGGAGCTGCTGGCTCCTGATTGGTGTCCTTAGAATCCTCCCCAATCCATGGAAAACTCCTCAAGCTCCTTTCCCATCCAGCACTGAATCTGTCTGGAAAGTTCCTTGTGGTTCCCGGGTTCCAGGGAAAGTTCCCGAACCTGAAAATTCCTGAAAATTCCTGTTTTTTCCCTTCCCGAATTCCAGGTGATCCACTCCAAAAACCTCCTGCGGAGCGGGACGCTGGTGGGATCCTTCAAGATGGACGTCGGGACCGTTTACACCCAGCCCGGTACGTGGAGGTTGTTCCAGAAAATTCCCGTTTTTCTGCTCCATGGATTAAAATTTCCAGCGAATGAGCCAGGCAGGTGGGGGTTTCCTTGGAAAATTCTTTCCTGGTTTGGTGTAAAAATCCAAGATTTCCAAGTTGTCCGGGTTTGTTTGAAGGTCAGGGAAGAGCGCTCGGCACCTCCGGAGAAGGGTTTATATCCCATCCTGGAATTTTGGGATCGCGGGATGGTTTGGGCATGATGTGACTTGGAAAATGATTTAATTCCGTAATTCCATCCCTTCCATGGGCAGGGACAATTCCCACTGTCCCAGGGTGCTCCAATCCCTGTCCAACCTGGCCTTGGATATTCCCAGGGATGTGACAGCCACGGCTTTTCTGGGAATTCCAGCCCAGCCAGGAATTCCTGCCCAATATCCCATCCATCGCTGCTCTCTGGCACTGGGAAGCCATTCCCTGTGTCCTGTCCCTCCAGCCCTTGTCCCCAGTCCCTCTCCAGCTCTCCTGGTCCTGGAAGGGGCTCCAAGAATTCCCTGGATCCTTCTCCGGCTCTCCCAGTGAGATCCCTCGGGGATGTGCTGGTGTCCATCCCTGCCCTGGCCAGGAAGAAGTTCCAGGTGACATTCCCAGGCTGGACATGGAATGTTCTGGACAGGAAGCCCCAGGTGACATTCCCAGGCAGGACATGGAACATTCCGGACAGGAATGTCCAGGATTGGATCCTGCCCTCCATGTCCAGTGTTTTATCCAAGCCAGGAATGTGCCTGGGAATGAGAGGGAGAGGTTGATTGGAGCTGCTGCTGGTCACCGAGTCCAGCTGTCCCCAATGCTGTCCCTTGTCCCCAAGTGCCACATCCACAGGGAGGGCTTTGAATCCCTCCAGGATGGGGACCCCTCTAATTTATCCCATTTTTCCTCTGTCTTTGACACCAGCCACTCATTCCCAATAAATTTTCCAGGGTTTTTTGGGGATCCTGCATGCACAGGGCAGGTCCCGCTCTGTGGGACACCGTGTCCTGGTGGTGACAAAGGTCTCTCTCTTTGTCCCCTGGCTCAAAATGGGTCATACTGTGGTGACAAAGGTCTTTCTTTGTCCCCTGAGCCATCCTGTGGTGACAAAGGTCTCTCCATCCTGTGGTGACAAAGGTCCCTCTCTTGCCCCCTGTCCCCCAGAGCACCAGTTCTACCACAAACGGGCCATCCTGTGGTGACAAAGGTCCCTCTCTGTGTCCCCTGGGCCATCCTGTGGTGACAAAGGTCTCTCTCTTTGTCCCCTGGCTCAAAATGGGTCATCCTGTGGTGACAAAGATCTCTCTTTGTCCCCTGAGCCATCCTGTGGTGACAAAGGTCTCTCTCTTTGTCCCCTGAGCTGTCCCGTGGTGACAAAGAGTGACAAAGGTCCCTCTCTTGCCCCCTGTCCCCCAGAGCACCAGTTCTACCACAAACGGGCCATCCTGTGGTGACAAGGGTCCCTCTCTTTGTCCCCTGGGTCATCCTGTGGTGACAAAGAGTGACAAAGGTCCCTCTCTTGTCCCCTGTCCCCCAGAGCACCAGTTCTACCACAAGTGGGCCGTCCTGTCGGACCCCGAGGACCTCACGGCCGGCCTCAAGGGCTACCTCAAGTGTGACATCGCCGTGGTGGGCAAAGGGGACAACATCAAGACCCCGCACAAGGCCAACGAGACGGACGAGGACGACATCGAGGGGTGAGGGATCCGCCGGGAGCTGCTCCTGGATTCCCTCGGGAACGGCATTCTGTCTGTCCATACATCAGATGGGATGAGACCCCAAGCCTGGTGTCCCCAACCTGATGTCCCCACTCTTTATCTGATGGGCCTGGGATGGGATGGGAGGGGATGGGATGGGAGGGGATGGGATCCATGGGATGGGATGGGATCCATGGGATGGGATGGGTTGGGATGGGATGGGATCCATGGAATGGGATGGGATCCATGGGATGGCAGGGACAACTCCAGCAATTCCTAGAATATTCCTTCAGAAATATTCTGTTCGCAGCATTCCCATCTATTCCTGCAGAGGAGGAAGGACACATATCCCAAAAAAACCCCAATGGATGGAGTTTATAAAAATAATATAAAATAAAAATTATATTAAAAAAGAATATAAAATGAAAAATACTATAAAATAAAAATACTGTAAAATAAAAAGTAATATAAAATAAAAATAATGTAAAATAAAAATAATCCCCTGAGCAGCTCCTCTTGATAAGGAAAAAACAGGACTC
Organism: Pomatostomus ruficeps; assembly: GCA_013400735.1. Taxonomy (NCBI): domain Eukaryota; kingdom Metazoa; phylum Chordata; class Aves; order Passeriformes; family Timaliidae; genus Pomatostomus; species Pomatostomus ruficeps. The sequence goes on along the minus strand of VYZT01055211.1, from coordinate 4,984 downwards.
TTCCCACATCCCGTTCATTCCATTTTCCATGGAATGGGGTGGAAGTGCTGGGAAAACAGAGCAGCTCCTCCTTGGTCTTTCATGGAATCACAGAGGCCAGAAAAGATCTCCGGGCTCATCCCATCCAACCTTTAACCTCCCTGCCCGAGCAGCCGTTCCCAACCGCCATCCGTTGGCATTCCAGGAACCTCCTGCTCCCGGACGGGGTCCCGCCGGAGCGGCAGTGGGCGCGGTTCTACGTCAAGATCTACCGGGCCGAGGGGCTGCCGCGGATGAACACCAGCATCATGGCCAACGTCAAGAAGGCCCTCATCGGGGACAACAAGGACCTGGTGGACCCCTACGTGCAGGTGGCCTTCGCGGGGCAGAAGGTGAGCGGGGACATCCCCGGAGGTGACACCAGCGGGTGGCCAGAGGTGGTCTGGGATGTCGTGGTGTGGTGTCACCTGGAGCATTGGGATGGGTGTGGTGTCACCTGGAGTATTGGGATTGGAGTGGTGTCACCTGGAATGTCGGGATGGGGGTGGTGTCACCTGGTGTATTGGGATGGGCATGGGGTCACCTGGAATATTGGGATTGGTGTCACCTGGTGTGGTGTCACCTGGAATATTGGGATGGGCATCATGTCACCTGGAGCATTGGGATGGGTGTGGTGTCACCTGGAGTATTGGGATTGGTGTCACCCTGGAGCATTGGGGTTGGTGTCACCCGCAGTTCCGGGATGGGTGTGGGGTCACCTGGAGTATTGGGATTGGTGTCACCCTGGAGCATTGGGGTTGGTGTCACCTGGAGCATTGGGATTGGTGTCACCTGGAACGTTGGGATGCGTGTGGTGTCACCTGGAAGGTCGGGATTGGTGTGGGGTCACCTGGGATGTCGGGATGGGCGCGGTGTCACCTGGAGCATTGGGATTGGTGTCACCTGGAGCATTGGGATGGGCATGGGGTCACCTGGAATATTGGGATGGGTGCAGTGTCACCTGGAATGTCAGGATGGGTGTGGGGTCACCTGGAATATTGGGATGGGTGTGGTGTCACCTGGAATGTCAGGATGGGTGTGGGGTCACCTGGAATATTGGGATGGGTGTGGGGTCACCTGGAATATTGGGATGGATGTGGTGTCACCTGGAATATCGGGATTGGTGTGGTGTCACCTGGAGGATTGGAATTGGTGTGGGGTCACCTGGAGCATTGGGACTGATGTCACCTGGAGCATTGGGATTGGTGTCACCTGGAACGTTGGGATGCGTGTGGTGTCACCTGGAAGGTCGGGATGGGCGTGGTGTCACCTGGAGTATTGGGGTTGGTGTCACCTGGAGCATTGGGATGGATGTGGGGTCACCAGGAATATCGGGATTGGTGTGGGGTCACCTGGAATATTGGGATGGGTGCGGTGTCACCTGGAATGTCGGGATGGATGTGGTGTCACCTCATTTTCCATGTTTTCGCTCTCCGGGATGTTTTTGAGCCCTCTCCATTCGAGGAAAGGGAATTCCTTCCTTGGGAGAGGGCGGAATGGCTGGAAGGAGCAGCTCAGTTGGCTTGGGACATCCAACCCTCATCCGAAATCCACATTTTTCCGCTTCCCAGGGGAAGACTTCAATCCAGAAGAGCAGCTATGAGCCCCTGTGGAACGAGCAGATCATCTTCACCGAGATGTTCCCGCCGCTGTGCAAGCGGATCAAGATCCAGATCCGCGACTCGGACAAGGTCAACGACGTGGCCATCGGGACGCACTTCATCGACCTCCGGAAGATCTCCAACGAAGGGGACAAAGGTAGGGGCATCTCTTTGGCAGAATTCCCAGAGATTCCCAAAAATTCCAGGCTCCTTCCCACCCCTGCAATTCCTCGGTGTCCTAAAATGTGAGAGGTCACTGGATCCACACCCAAAACCCAAGACCCATCACAAACCTTCAGCCAATGCCTGAAATCCAAGATTCCCCATTCGCTCTTCCAAGAATTCCATGGATGGGCATTCTTCCTGCTCCCTATTCCCATAAATCCAGGAAAAGATGGGAAAACAAAGGCGGGGCTGGAAAAGGACCAGTGGGGGATTGACTCTCAAAATGGGGAATTACTGGAGTCGTGCCCAGTTCCCATTACCGCCTTCCCGGAAAATTTCCCTGGAAAAAAACCCCAGGAGGCTCCAGGGGGACATTCCGGCTCTGCACAACTCCCTGACAGGAAGGGACAGGGTCAGCTTGGACAGCAGCAGGAATTTCCCCATGGAAAGGGCGCTCAGGCCTTGGAACCGCCCAGGGAGGTTTGGAGTCCCCATCCCTGGAGGTGTCCCAGGAATTCCTGGATGTGGCACTCAGTGCTCTGGGCTGGGGACAAGGTGGGGATCAGGCTTGGGCTGGATGGACTGGCAGAGCTTTTCCAACTAAAAAAACCCTGGAATTTCCTGAAAATTGTCTCCATGGGTGGTTCCAACCACGCTTCCATGGACTCACAAGAAAATATCCCAGCCGACATCACGAATGATCCTGGAATTCCCTAAAAACTCTGTCCATGGGTGGTTCCAACCACACTTCCATGGACTCACAAGAAAACATCCCAGCCTGCGTCTCCACATGGAGACCAGGACAGCAATCCCAGCCACGAGTGCCAAAATATTCCCTTTTCCCATCCATCCCATCCCATCCCATCCCATCCCATCCCATCCCATCCCATCCCATCCCATCCCATCCCATCCC
>VYZT01055203.1:2483-20878 GCA_013400735.1 Pomatostomus ruficeps | reverse complement strand
ACAATAGAAACTATTTATTATTTATTATAATTTATTAATACTATTTATTCCAGTAATTCCAGTTCCCAAAAACCATTTTACTCTTTTACTCTGTTTTGAAATCACAAACCATGTAAGAACACTGAAATGCTAGACATGCTCAACATTTATTAAATGTAAAGCACTAATTTTCACTAAAAACCTCATCTGGTTTAAGCAAGAGAATATGTTTGAAATGCTTAAAAATAGTGTGCTTTGAAATGATTCAAAATGATTTGTGACTTCTATTGACAGCTTTATAGTACAAGAGCTCTCTATAAAACAATGCTGTCATGTTTGCAATTAAAAAAAGAAAGCTGCAGAAAGGGTACATGTGCTCAAGCTTCAAACAGATGTTTTATGTCTGGTGCTGAACCAGTTGGCAAAGAAGGACAACAGAGAGTGAGGAGCAATTTGACCTAACACAAGCAATTAACTACATCAAAAATAACATGTTTAAAGAACTTAAACCTTGATTTAAAAATGAGATACTGAGTGAAGAACAGCAGAAACTGAAGCAGAGGACACAGAATTAGGCTAGTCTGTACCATTTCCCATTGCAGCTGGTTAAAGCACCTGGAATGTTAAAGACTAAGCTGCTTAGTTTGAATTTTACAACATTCATTTATGAAGTCCCAGGAGCCTGAAGCTACAATGAAAACACATTATCCTTTCCATGGCACATATACTCAGCTCATGAAAATAATCTTATCGTCTGTTTAGTGAATTATCACTTTCATTTTATGCTTCAAGAAATTATATACTGTTAATAGAAGCTTCAAGAGTTTACAATTCTTTTCTTTTAATTCCAGTTTCAAAAGCGAAAGTAATCTCCTTACTCCTTGAGCTCTGCCAGTGAAGCTGAAATCCTGATGTCATGGCCCAGTAAGTAGAGAGATGTAATTAAATCACTCCACTGGACTAATTCACCAAGTGGGCCACCGCTAAACGCATTTTCTGCAATCTTGAATCCAGATTCTTTTGTCAAAAGCCCCAAATGAACAAGGATCTGGAAAGGAAAGTCATATGTTTGAGTTATCGACATGAAACATGCAACTGTTATACCTCACAGCAGTTTTTCTTCCTATTAAATTCCAACTATGGCCAGTAAAAAAAAAAAAATCAATGAAAACAATCCAATACTTCCACCTGAATAATTTAATTTTGTAATGAATGCAAGGACTGAGAATCTCCAGCAAGCAGCTGAGCCAGGCAGGCTTAAGAGAGGGCAGAAATATGAACATGCAGTGGGGCTGCTGCCACTCAGGACCGGCTACAGGAAGAACAAGGCAGGAAGGGAAATGTTGTGTTTACAAGTTTTTGCTTTATCTTAACTAGCTGAGGCAATTAAAAAAAAAAAAAAGTAAATCAAATGAACTAGATCTTCTCACTTTAAATATCTCATGGCTTTAAAATGGAACCCATTACAGGAGGTCTAAACTGATACAAACCAAATTTGTGGTCAACTTAGGGTCTACTTAAACCCAAAGTTGACATACGCCATTTAAACTCTCACTTTTGGACAACAGAGATGTCAATTTTCTTTTTCCTACAACTTTGTAAAACACTCCAGTGTCATCAGCCTGCAGCAAATTCACAGTTTCTCCCTTTAGAAGCTTCTATTTTATCCAAAATTACAGAGGTCAGAAAACTTACTCCAAGACTGACTCATGCAAAACATGTAAAACTATCTGTAAAGCAAACACCCAGTGTAACACAATATCAAACAGCCAAATACCTCCTGAAAAGAGGCACAAGTATAAACATGAGCCTTTTAGACATATTTGCTATTTCCACTCTGAAGTCTCATCTGGAACAAGAAGCTTGAAAGAGCCTATGTGACTGCAAGTGACAGGAATAAAAATGTTCTCGTTTACCTTTTTTCGTTTTCTTTTCTCCAAGTTTTGTTTCTCTGCAAGTGATTTAATTGCTTCGATCCAGGTATCAGCCATTCGTCTGATGCGCAACATCATCCACCTGAATTCCTCATGCCTCGACATCATTTTGTAGAGATTATCAAAGTTGATACGGATTTCAGCCTTCAAGCAAAGCAGCAAGAAACACCCCAAAGATTAGTTATTGTTCAGCATACTTTCCAGAAGTGAAAAAACTACTTAAATGTGAGCTCTGTGCTTTATATTCCTCTTTAAAAAAAAAAGAAAGAGAAAAAAGAGATACACTCCTAGCACAAGTTAAGATTTTGGTTCAAATATTAAAGATATGCTTAGACATTTCTAAGCTACATAAATTACTGTTGTTTTTATTAGGAGTACTTGGTAGCCCAGAATATGTTTGCAGTGTTTCACAATGCATTTATTTCTGCAATATAAGATCTGGTTTTGTTCATGTGCTTCAAAATGAGGTAAAGGTATCTCTAAATCGTAGTACAGAACAGCAGGCTCAAGATTTATGCATGCCATGAATCTTCCAAATACAAGGAAGTCTCCTATTACACCAGAAAGGAAGAAACATTACTAGGGCATAAATTTTAAAGGAAATCTCATTTTAAAGTTAGACTGTTCTAAGATCAATTGGCTTTACAAAATGAGAGAGCCTATATCTATAATATGTAAGTAGTGTTCATATACAGCCCAGCACTTATGTTAAATTATCTTAAAATACCTAATTGCTACATAATTAGGCTGTAACAATTTAGAAACAGCTCTGTGTGCTGTATAGTTTTTAAAGGGAAAAAACCAGGAGTAATCAAAATGTTACTACAAACCTGAAATGGATATAAGCCTTTGCCATTAAGGCAGTTTTGTCAATAAGGCCCAGATTTTTGGGACAATAAAAATGGACATTTTCACATATTTAACACTGGTAAGCAGACTGTGGATTTGCAATTTTTCTCAGTGTCTGTGTACAGTATTTCATAAATTTAAACACAAAAATGTTTTTAATGAAAATCTGCCACCAAGCCCTCAATACAATGACTGGATACATGAGTTACACATGCTAAGGAGAATTCCTTTCAGCTTTGAAGAACTGAGGGTTAAAAATTGCAAATTCTAGTCTTTTTAGCATTTCTGTGGCACAGGATTCCAGGGTATTTTCCATGAATCACAATTACTGAATTATTTCTCATGTTTGTCCCGATTAAGGACATGGTTGTCCTTACCACTGTTTTTTGATCAGTTTCTTCATTAGGATTTTTTGCTCTCCAAGGTAAACGAGGACACCAATTTTCAACCTGTAAAACAAACACATCAAAATAAATAATTCTACTCCACTTTCAGCTGCTTGACCAAAGCCTCCACTCACTGCCTTAATGGCACCTTTATATTAACCTGATGGCTTAAATAAGGCATCAGCTGATAATAAGGCGATCACTTCAAAGTAAAACTGCTTTTTGCAGGAAAAGCTTGAGATGACTTTGTGCAAATCAATGCTCTTTTAAGCCAGCAAATTTGCAACTAAAAGTCACATTTAGATATTCATTCGTGGTAATGAAAACAGAAGATCAAGACAGAGGTCAGCTGTTAAATGCTCAAAATACAGTTTCTCTGAGCAGTTCCTAAATGTTTTCAAGAAGTTTTTTATGCTTCTAGACCTTACAAAAATATGTATTTTGGAACATTTCCATCTCCTTAGAATGTCTTTATAAAAGGACAAAGCCTGCTAATTCAAAGGATCAAAGTTCTCCCCTGTAGCAATCTAGACCAAAATACCAAGAATCATCATAGAATCAAAGCCACCATGTTTGAAGGATATAAATAAGGTAATTGTAACATAAGTAGCAATATTCACAAGCATTAACAGCTGTGATTCTTAGAGAAACATGATTAATGCAATACTTCTCCTATTGTCCACTAGAAAATAAAGTACAACAGGGAGTAGTCAGTGAAGAAACAGCAAACGGATGCAAGTCCCTGAGAGCTCCTGAGCTCTCCCCAGGGATCTTGCCTGTCATGTAGAATCCTTATTATTCATGTGGCTTAAGGAATGAGACCATTTGCTCTGGGCAAGGAGGAATTCACTGTTGGAGGCAAACCCATGAAAACTGAAACATGACTGTACTGTGGAAGGGGAAAATGCAAAAATTTATCAGCTGGTTAAGATACCCCATCGCTACTGATTAAGTTCACCACTCCCAGAGAACTGGAAGTCAGAGTTGTTCTTATGGTTCCTTCAATCACAGACCTGTCAAAACACAATTTTAGCTTAATCATGCTGCAGTAAGCCTGGAGCATTACAGATTAAGGGCTTAAGATCACACCATAGGATTGCCTAGAAGGCCAACCACATGAAAATAAATGAATAGCCACCCTAACCTCATTAAAGAGAAGAAATGTATCAGCCTTGGGTTCCTCAGACAAATGATAAAAAAGCATTTTGAATGCTATGACTTAACTTAGTGTGTTTAATACAACGTTTGAAAGCAATGACTTATCCACCTCCTTTGAAAACTTTTGATTCTACAGAGGTCTCTCTGGAACCACACCAGAAATTGTAGCAATTATCAATCCTAATTGTTACAGCTATAAAATTGTGGAATCCTTGGCAGAAAAGAGTTGCAAGCCCCACATTACAAATCATGTACAGTCACAAACTCTCTCTGGTTTGGTTTTTTGGTTTAATGGTACAAATTTTGTATTATTCCCAGCATTAGAACTGATCTAAATTAAGATATGACATTTCAAGGACTACTGTATGTGCCCCTTTTCTGACTTCATGTATTTCACATTGCACCACAAGGCATCCTAAAGGAATTGCAGATTTTTCAGGGCTGCCAAGGACAGTTAGCTGCATGCCTCACTGACTGAAAACCAAATACAGTCCCTTTGTGCTTTTAGATATATTCCCGCTAGTCTAAATTAAATTACAGTAATTCTCATTACAAATAAACTCTTAAGGAGCAGATTCAAAGCAATGTCAGTGCCTGCAGTTGGTCTGCCTCTTATTTTTCCTTATTGATGCTCAGCAATGATGGCAGCAAAGATTATGGTATCACTTACAGTGGGTCTAGATAAAAACTCTGGCAGAAACATATAAAAACTTCAGCTTTGTATTTGTTTAGGTACAGAATATCTACATACAACAAGCCCTAATTTTGAGCAAGGTGAGGAAGGGCAGTGATGTTCATTTGGGTCCTGCTCTTTAACTTGTTCATTTGATCATTTAAGACCAAACACTAAAGCTGCCTCTGAAGAATGAACTCTTCAGGACTCCTGTTCCCCCTTTCCAGCACTACCTTCCTCTCACTGGGCTACCATCAGCTCTTTCTCCAGCTTATCCTCTCCATAGGAACCAACTGTTGTACTGTCATGTCAATGATTCAATAGGAAGGATGTGATACCAGACAGATTAGCAGTTAAAGACGACTGTTGGGAAGCAGCAAGTGCAGATTTGAAGACAGACCATTTTTTGGATGAGTGATATAAACGCTAAGCTATTATTCAGAACACACTATATTTATCTTTCTGCTGTCATATTTTTGAATAAGACCAGCTGTGCCTGCTGTTCCTGGTACTGAATTCAATGCCAATCAAATGCATTAGGTAGTCTTTGATCTTGCTCAGGAAACCGTGTCCACCTGAGAAGTCAAGTGTTCCCTGCTTGGTTTGGAATCACATTAGTCACAGCACTGCCTGCAGTATAAATAGCCAGCTCTTTAAGGTTAAGTTCCACAGCAGCTCAGAAGTTCAAAATTTAAGTGCTACATGCTTCCAGATACTCAAGAAAAGCTGGTGTTCTGAACTGCTCTGAGATGGAAATGGCTATGTTTAGGATGAAAAAAACTACGAACAAACCTAATAAATTTGAAGAGTACTTGCTTTATAGAAGCTTTGCAGGTATCTGTTCCAGTGACCCTTCCTCAGACACGCTGAAACTGAATGCAAGGCAAGAGTGCAGCACTCGACTCTATTACAGAGCAAGTACTTCAAGCAGAGTTTTAAGAACCTGGCAAACATCTGTAGCACTGGAGCAGTCTGAGTATCTTCCAAATTGAATCAAAGTATACTCTGCCAGCAGCTCTCCACATCCAAATTTCAGAAAGACCTTTATGCTTTCAAAGAGTCACAGTGGAAGCTGAATAAAGCCGGAGCTGAATGGTACACTCTGAGCACTTGGGAGAATCTTCATTTTGGACTCTGCCAAAGGGCAGGTGCAGCCCTTCCGCAGGGAAGCGAAGAGAACTTTCTGTGCACCCCAGGTGAACACACAACTGCTCAGGGTACTTCTATCCATGGCACAGGGCTGCTGTTAACTGTCTGAAGTCAGTCCCAGCAAGAAGAATACACAAACAAAAAAATCCAGTGTAATATCTGGTGAAAGGAAGTGCATCTTTAAATTTATTAAGCAGTATGAAGGCAGGCAGTGAACTTGTAATGCTACAAATCCCTTTGAGAATTCGATGTGTAAGAACTGCTCCCACTGGGAAGGCGACTTGCTCAACTCCTATTTTTTGTTTAGCATTTCCTCAGTGTCAGACAATCGCTTTGAAGGGGTTCCAGAATCTGTGGTGTGCAAGATGACTGCCTGCCTGTTTAGTGAGATGGGAGTAGGGTGCAGGTAGCTTTGGGTTTGGTTGTTTCCAAAGGCAGGCTCAGATGTTGGGTGTTAGGTACCCACAGCCCCGGTGACACTGCACCACAACATTTCACACACAACCCTCAATCAACAGACGGCCTCTTGTCTGACTTCAGTAATGAGCACTGTATTTGACTCATCTCTTACACTGACATTCATGTTTTTCAACAAGTCATAAAAAGACTAATCCCAGTTTAAGGTGACAGAAGAATTCAAAATAACCGAGCCCAAATTCAGGCCAATACACCAATAGATAATTCAGGGACAAAGTGCTGACTATCATTAGCATTTCGATTTCTTAGGGACGTGTGTAAGGTGACTAAATGAGTCTGAACTTTTGCTGATTTATATGTCAGACAGCAACATTGGTTTTGTCAAATTTGTGAGTATTTGCATAGAATTGAAAGAAGTTGGTTTGATGTGAAATTACAGTGAATAAATGCAAATCATGAACTTAATGTCCAAGATTAGCACCAGAAGTTGTGGAAAGGGGACTTCCCCATAGATGTGACCAAACTGCAGCGAACTAGAAAAACCACAAGGATTTAAGGAACCTCTGTAATTACGATTAGGAATTTTCACTAAAATGTGCCTCAGACCACAGCTTGCACCCTGGAAACAAATCCATGTTCAAAATCACCTTCAGTTTGTGTTTTTCTGCTTTAGCCCTCAAAGCAGAAGTAAGAGTGTGAAGAAAAATACTTCCAAACCAAAGTACGCCTTGTGTTTCCATCAAGTCTGAAGGACTGGAAACAAGAATTCTCTCCAGCAGTGCATTAGCACACCTCCAAAAGCTACAGGAGTCTCAAAGACTGGAATTCGAAGCAGTTTTAAATCTTTGGAAGTGCTGGATTCCAAGACAGGACTTCCAGACAAAAATTCCATGTGCACCTGAAAGGTGAGCTGGAGATCCAAGCCTGGGATCCAGCAGGTCTCCAGTGTAATGGGAGGTGGTAACTTCCACCACAGCTACCAGCTGACCACCAGGCACGGCACCAGTCCCACTCCTGTGTGGAAAGCAGTCCTCTCAGAGGAAGAACTTATGTAGATAAATCAAGAAAAAAATATCTAAAACCCCCCTCCACTTTCTCCACTTTTTTTTTTAAGCTTAGAAATAGTGTGAAAAACTCATTTTCTAGAAGATATTTTTAAAAGCTTCACTCTTCAGCTGCAAACTGACATTTTGTGGTGAAATATATTTTTGTACTGCCTAGAAATTAATTTTTTCACATTTCTCCCCAGAGGCAATGACATCCATGAAAATGATAATCATGCCAATGCCATTACAGTGTTAAACAACTGCCTTTTTCATACCTAAATGCTAAGTTTTGAAAAAAGGAACTCTTCTCTGTGGGCAACACAGTTAAAAGGAAGCAAGATTAACTTGCTTTTTAATGTTTGCTATTTCTAATCCCTGTCTGGCTCTGTCTTCAAGAGAAAGTCAGTCCGGTTTTGCTATTCAGGCCACTTGTATCTCTTCCACTCTTCAGAGACTCCAGCACAATTTGTGTTCTGAGGACCAGAGGTGGGGAGGCCCTGGCACAGGGTGCCCAGAGAAGCTGTGGCTGCCCCTGGATCCCTGGCAGTGTCCAAGGCCAGGTTGGATGGGGCTTGGAGCACCGTGGGATAGTGGAAGGTGTCCCTGTGTTGCACTGTATGGACACAAAGAAAACACACGTAGCCGACCAGGTCGAGGAGCTAAAAGAGAGAGGGCAGAACCTTCTGACCTTTATTTATACATTCTTAGAAATCACTGTGGATTGGAGGTAGAAATTACCACCTCTCAATCACACTGGTCAAAGGAAAAATCCATCACATGTCTCCACCTAGGAGAATGGAATGAAAACAACAAGGACAGTCAGCAAAAACATGGCCATGTTTACAACAGCATGCGTGAGAAAGTACTACAGCAAAGAGAAACATTGAAAAACTGCAAAACTCAGGGCAACATCCCTGCCCATGGCAGGGCGTTGGAACAAGATGGTCTTTATGATCCCCTCCTTGTCACACGAGATTGTAGAGGTGATTTTAAGAGCAAAAGTAGCTATATGCATAATTTGATGCACATTGTTTTTCCCAACTGAGGCTGTACATAATTTGATGCATATATTGCCTTTTCAAACATGCACGTACACAACCATCTCACTCCAATACTCTAACCTTGAAGTATAAAAGAAAAATCTTAATAGTAATATCCTTTCCATTACCCTAATGCATTTTAATATTTTAAATCAGCAGTTCTGACTTGAGAGCTCTGTAGACACGTTTATCATTCAGCTGTGCAACCACGCTATAAACTGTCAACTCTTCATCAATGTCCACTTTGACAAATTACTCTTGCAACAGCATTTCCAAGTTATCCCTAGCAGCCAACACACCTCATAAATCCACATCATTGTGGTGTTATTAGAATTTCATTTCATGCTTGCATTCGCAAACATTTAAGCTTTCAACCTCTGCTGCTGGACATTAATCATGAAATTAATCATAGGATTAAGAATGCCAAATTTAAACTCAAAGTTAATAACACGCTCACCCAATATTAGTTTTACATTCTGCCATAAGAAAATACTCAACAAAAAAAAAATAGAAAAAAGGACAAGACCTTTTCCTGGAGTTACCAAATATGCACATAGGCTAATTGCACTTTTGTTCCTTCATGAAATGAAAAGTTGACCAAATTCAATATTGCTGCTTAAAGAAAAATTTCAAATCCCGAGACCCTTGCAAAAACAACCATTTGGCCTCTGAAAGTCTGCTCACATTTGGCCATGAAAGATCAATTATGAAACTGCCAACAGCATCAACTGACTTTTCAAAACTGATGAACAGAGAAGATTGTCATGTAAAAAACTGATTTAACAGAAATGCAAAATAATAAATGTCATTGACAAATATGAGATTCCCACATTCAGTTGAGAGATATCTTCATTTTAAAGATATATCTGCATTGAAACCATGAAGCACCTGCTGGGTGACAAAATAGTAATGACCAATCATAACTCTGCTGATGCTAGAACAAAACCTTCTAGCAGAAACCTTAGATCAACTTCAGATGATTATGAAACCATATCTCTAGCTTCTGTGATAAATAACCAGATAAATAATACAGTCATCCTGTATCTTTTCCTTCCCCAGCTTCACAGCCCATAAATAAATCAATGCTTGGTGCTAGAAATGGAATGAGTCAAAACTGTGATTCAACCCAGCCTTTGTTATGTCTTCAGATAAATGTTTTGGATATGCCTTTAACTATTGCTGCTTCAAGCAACACCCCCGAAAGTTCAATGACAGTCAACGGAGTAAATCAACAAAAGCTGCTTTGATTACAACCGAGTTATTTATTATAAGAGACTCACTGTTTTAGTCTCAGATATATAATTTAAAATCCCAGCCCAACCCTCCCAATCCTGCAGAAGCTATGAATTAACACTGGTTGCAATCCTGCAGCCACATTGGCTCTTGCAGTTCTTTGCAAGCAGTGAGCCACTGGATATCAATGCCAATTCTAAGATCAGTTGCCATAAGTTATCGAAGTTTTAGTTTTAAGAAAGAAGAGGCTGCGTGGTCAAATACACCTGACTGTTTCTGGCACACACACACTTCAAGCCAGTAATAGTGCCATGATAAATGATTGACAAAATTAATTCTTGGGAAACAAGTGTTACCCAGGAAATAGGAACAAAACCCACCAGGACGAGCACCCTACTCAGCTGTGTACAAACTAGCTTTGGTTCCAACAGGTGCCAAATCTTTTAGCCAATATTTCTGCAACTTCACTCAGAAATGTGGTATTCAGGTTTTTTTATTTTCTTTTAACAGATTCCACAATTCACAAACAGTCTCTGAGCAGGAAGTGGCCACGCTGCTTAGGACAATGTACCACCTACTGCCACTTTCCAAATTTTCCATCCTAGATGCCTCCCTATTTGTACCTCAGCAGCTGCATTAACAGCAACAGAAGTGTTTAAAGGCAAAGATCTCTGCCTGAGCTTCACACTGGGGTTTAACAGGACACCTAGCGTGGACTTCCTGGGGAGCTGCTGCTTACATCACTGCAGTTACAAACATGAGAATTCTCCAGGCTAGAAACCCCCACAGAGTTTAGGAATAATAGCAACACGCTTAATAATTCCGTTTTAATAACTTCTTCCTCTTTACACAGTTTTTCTGAAGAAAATGATGATTTCTTTTGAGAAAAGTACAGTTACCAAAAATATGATATTCCCCTCCTGTGGATTAAAAGATTACTGACCTCACTGAGGTAAATAAAAAAGGAGCATGTGGACCCATCTACACCGTAACTTGCATAACAGGGATCCGATCGCCACATATCTTTCATCCACTGTAACAGAACAAAAGACACAAAAGTCTGTTAGGTTAAAGTACGGCAAAACAGCTCTGTTTCACACCTAGCCCAGGAATAAGGGAGGAAGTGGCAAAGTGACTATAAATATCACAAGTAAACCCAGGAATTTTATTAATAATTAGCAGCATACTGCATCCCTGTGTTCAGCAGTGCTGGGGAAGCAACAACACAGCAGATGTGAGCACAGCTTATACAAACTGGCAGCCAGGCAAGCAGGGACAAATATCAAAAGGAGAATAAAACTGGGATCCAGACATATGGCCATGGCTGGAGTTGAATGCATTGTGTGTCCCTCACCACGATATGCTCCCTCTAGAATTTCACAGATCATTTCAGTTACCAAGACTGAAATCTGCCAAGAATCTGCCATTTCTGCAGAAGCAAATAATTAATTTCAGTTTATATTTTAATATTAGAATAATTTATTACATAGTTACCATGCAGCCAGTTTGCCAAAACAGATCAAAACACAGAGTAGAGATTCAAAACGTGAAGCCTTTTAATTGCACAAATACTTGGGTATTTAAGCAACCAGAAATTTTACTATTGTTCCCCACTAATCATACAATCACAGAACGGTTTGGGTTGGAAAAGAGCTTAAAGATCATCCCATTCCAACACCTCTGCCATGGACAGGGACAGCTTTCATTAGAGCAGGTTGCTCAGAGCCCCATCCACCTGGCCTTGAACTTTTGGGGATGGGGCATTCACAAGAATAAATCAGTATCCTTACATTTGAAACATATCTTGGAAGGAGAAAAAAAACTTAAAAACCTCCATCTCTGCAAGTTTGGTGGAGTTTCCTTCTTTGGGTTTTTTTCCTTTTTTTCCTCCCTTTCCAACTAAAGTCTGATGGGTTGCAATATTTAGCCTTTCCAACTGCATTATTAGTAAAATACAGGATTTATGTAGAATCTACTGTGAACTCCAGAGTTCTGGGCACTGCCTACACATGAGCAGAGGAGGCAGAATGCTTCCAACAGAAAAGGGGGAGAGAGGATCCACACAGAGCTCTGGGCAACGAGAGGAAAGAAGTGCAAAGAAACATGATGAAAAAGGAGTTGGAGTGAGGTACCCACAGAATCACAGTCCTGGGGCAGGGGAACATCAAATTACTCATCATAAGGAAGAAAACAGGGCTTTTGCAAAAGGAGAAGTTCCTGAATAACAAGCTAACATTCAGATAATAAGGCAGTTCATTCAATAATATAGCATTTTTATATGTCAATCTTTCCTTAGATGCCACTTTATTTCTCTGCAGCAGTAATATTAAAAGCTCGAGGTGAGCAATGCTGCAGTGACACACAGTCCTAATTATCCTATTTTTTGACTCAGTTGTTCTTGTTTTACACCACTGAGTAGTGACCTCTTGCAACGTATGTTCCATTTTTAATAGAATGTACATAAGATTAAAACCAGCTCACTTACCTTTATTTTCCCTTCACAGTGAGGAAAACCATCCATAGGAGGCAATTCACACTGTTCCTGGGCTCCATTTATGAGATCTAAAGAGAAACACAGGCCATAACTGGGCTTCATTTCACAGTTCTGACAGATAGCCTGATGAATCCTGCCTTTTATTTTCATGAATGCACAGTCCAGACTGACTGAAGGGTCCTACTGGGTAATATTTGTTATAACATTAAAACTCAGTGTGCTCCTTTTTGACCATACAAGAAAATGGCTGCATAGATTTGAACTCTGACTTGAAGTAAAAGTGCTGAACTACAAAAACCAATCTATGAAGACTTAAAATTTAAGCTAATCCATACTGAAAATAACAAGAAGAAAATATATTCCTAATCAACGTGTGCTTACAACTACTAAATTGCGACAATTTGTTTTCATTTGTCAAACATTTCTAGGATGTATATTGCTCTTAAACATAAAACTAGATTTTCAAGCTCTGCTATCACTTTATCAAGTACCCACGATCCGAAACTTGGCACCAGATATATGACCCAATTAATAAATGTTGCAATATGATCTAATTTAATAACTGAGTAGCACTACATCACATCTCACAAGAAATATTTCCTATGGTCTCCCAAGATCTTTTTTCCTTCTTTTTTTTTTGCCCACTTTAGTATTTTTTTCATTCTCGATTATTGCAATGTATTAAAAAGTGTAATATAGAGCAAGATTTCTAGCTCATGAGGCAAGGAAAAAGCAGCAGTTTTAAAGGACATTACCCCTTCATCTCCAAGGGACCTTCTTCTTAGAAGAACCCTCTAATGCAGGCCTTTAAGGCAAGAAAAATTATTACCATGGTGGAGAGATTCTTGCCAAAGGCAGTGGAGGATAAGGTTTTCAATTTAGGTAGTTCATCCCACAGTTATCTAAATTATACCTGCATCATTTCTGGTTTTTCCTACAGGCAAGAATCAAGATCATTAAAGTCAGCCAGCCATCAACCTAGGAACACTTTATGCTGTGGCAGCAACAGTGCACAATTTCATCCAGATTATGCTAATTAGAGAACCCAGAAGAAAATACAAAAAAAAGGCAGCAGTATTAGAATAGAATAGCGACAAAAATCTGTGGGTAAAAGTTAGAATGTTGCATTACATTATTATATGCAAAACCCATGACCTAATCTATGTATTTTCCAATTTTTTTGCAAATAGCGTCTTTTAAAGATAAAACTTGAAATGTGAGCTAAGCATTGCAAAATGAACTTGATGGGGGAAAGAAGACTCATGCCAGGAAGACACCAGTTCTTTGTCAGTCTCTGCAGTGGGAGTGATTTGACAAACTGAGCTGCACTGCCAATGACAATAGCACTGAAGCAAAGTAGTTTGTACAATGACTTTGTAATTTCAAATCAATAAGCACTTTCAAAATATTCTGCCTGCCTTCTTATCCTTGTGGGATTCTTGCAGACCAGACCACTGACATCTAAGGTTGTGATTGCTGCTCTGAATAAGAACACACAGAGCATGCATACAGATAGCAGCAATTTAAAAGTATATTCTCAATTCACTCAGCACGGCTACATAATAATAGGACATTTTGCTTTACTGCAGTTCAGGAATCAGATCTGCCACTTGAATCACAGCAAAATCGGTCCCTGAGATCAAACAGGTAATAAAGAGGCATGGTTACTATTATGGCAATTTTCAATAATCAATATCATTCCATTAGAAGAGCTTTATGGTCTAAACGGGTTTGTGAACTTTTCTTTCTTTCTTTTTTTTTGGTCCCCAACTCTTAAGTCTGAATGCAGAATAACAGCTTTACATAAGGCACGCCAAACTCAAGATGTTCCTAAAACAAAAAGGAGCTCTGAAATCTCTGGTACGACATCAGAGATGCAGCTCAGCCATAGGGAAAGTTCAACTTTCAGCATCATACCGCATTTAGGGTTGAAAATGCTGAATGCCTGAGTATAGCTTGCCAACAAGAATGAGCTATGAATTTTGTCATTTAAAATAAAAAAAAATCTTCTATCTCAAGTTAATTATGCTATCATATGATGGCTTTCCTCTTCAGAAGGTTAGTCAAGCAAATCCTCTCTTCCTCTTAAGTCCTATTAACTACAGGGTAATACATAAGCACAAGCTATAATTCCTTATTTTACAGCACACAGGGCCAAGTCTATCACTTATACCATATTTCATTTTAATGGGTATCTCATGGTCTATTACAGAAAGGAAGGATGGAAAAAACCCCCAAAATACAGACAACGGCCTGATTTTTGGTAGATACACAACTGCAGTCTCAATGTTTGCTTTTGTCATGTGAAAACATATTTTCTGCATCCCAGTGTGATTTTGTAGATGGGCAGAGTCTTTGCCACTGTTCATTTCTCACAGGGTTTCACAGGATCCCTGTATTGGCAAGATCTACTGCAAAAATAAAAACTCTCTCTCTCTCTCTTCCAACAGTCACACATTGAGCCTCACACTTCAACAGCTCCCATCAGCCGTGGCAGAACCACACACAGACACTCCCCAAGCAGGAACCCTCCCAGTCCTCCCTGTTCCTGTCCATTCCAAGAAGTAAAACGGAAGAGACAGACATTTTTCTCAGCACAAGAGACAGACATTATTCTCAGCACAAGCTGCAGACTTTCTCAGGCTTCTGGTCTCCCCTGTGGCCAGCTGCTCTAGGGCTTTTCCAGAGCAGTCCCTCTCTCGCACTTCCACTGGGATGGGTTACACACAAACAGAGCATGGATTTCTCCAGGATAATCTGTATGTAGAGGGAACATGGAACACTAATGCCCACCTTTATCACCTCTAACCATGTTGAAATATTAATGTGCCTGGTGGTATTACCAGGAGCATCTGCCATCTTTCCCCCTTCTTGCCAGCAACAGTAAACACTCCCAGGATTCACCTTCCCCAAAAATGTTCATGTTTTTTCTCCACCATAGTCCACAGATACAGGAGATGCTTCACACAATCACCAGCTCCTCACTGCCATCTGCCCATTGAGCCTTACCACGGATCTCTATTCCAAACACCTACATCAATTTTCACTTGCTTCATTCACAGCTATTAATCAGGTAATAGCACAGTGAAGGCAATTCTACAAAGCTTAAATATAAAGTGTCCCATGAAACAATTTACATTAAACTACTAACCAGAGCAGAAAAAAATGTAGCAATATGTGCATACAAGAGGAGATGAATGCGAAAGAACAGAAGGAACAGAGAAACACAACTGTGTTCCATTTGAGTATTCCCTGGAGAAGCAGTCCTTCCTCTGTGCCCATGAACAGGAAGCAGCTGATGCAGTCAGACTGGAAACACATCTACAACAGGGACTGCTGTCCAAAGCAACAACTGCCTGTGGAAATGGGCAAGTCAGTGCTGGTTTCCACACATAAGCCTGAGAATTCAATGCAGAACT
The DNA here is from genome assembly GCA_013400735.1 of Pomatostomus ruficeps. NCBI lineage: Eukaryota > Metazoa > Chordata > Aves > Passeriformes > Timaliidae > Pomatostomus > Pomatostomus ruficeps. Next base: position 5,101 of record VYZT01055203.1, on the reverse strand, counting down.
CGGAATTCACCAGTGAATAATCCTGACAGTTCCAGTCAATCACTATTTGCTCTAGTCGTACTCTTTCTTCTTGGGCATAGCCAGTGCAAGTTCCAGGCTGAGAAACATCCCTCCCATTTTTTTTTCCTTAATGATCAGACCCTGTACAAAGAATTACATTTCTGCTTCTCTTGCTGCTCACCATTAACTCAGCATGGAGGGTGTCCTGGAGCCTGTTGGTAACACCTCATAGCTGGTTCTTCCCAAACAGAAATCCAGAAGTGAACAAATCATGCATTTCCCATAGGCAGCTGAGACCAAGCTCTACCAGATACCAGCAATTTACATTCTGAGCGTGAGCATAAAGACAAGGGAGATGAAGAAGTGGAACCCTGAGGATGCCAATCTACACATCCAGATCTTCCAAAACATGAAAAGCAGGCATTAACATACAAGCTAAGACTTAGGAGTTTTTCATCATTTGGAGGTAAAACCCCAAACCTTAATATCTTATGAGGATTCTTGTTTAAAAGTCTGGATAGATGTATTATGCTGTTAGCAAATTCATGTTGGATAATTCTTTCCTGAAGGGGAAACCTACATTAAGCCAGACATTAAAGTTACTTTTGTTGGAAAATAATATTTGAGAAACCACAGGAATTTTTAACCTTAATTAGGATTTACATCATTTAAAATGCAAGTTCTGAAATCTCTTTTCCCAGCCAAAAATTAGAACTTACAGCCAAAAAAAGTTAGAAATACAACTGTCAAGTTAGTACAAAGCACAAGTAGTTAATAAACACACTTTTTTCTCCTAAACTTGGTGTGAGCCATGATATTAACTTCTGTTCTACAGACACCTAAGTGTTTTTTAATTCCTGCATAGCTTGTCTCCTCTTGACTGCTGTTATGAAAAGACATGATTATTAAACATTTATCTCATATGATGTTACATTAAAAGTCAATGCACTGACAAACTAAGAACATGAACGTAGCTTATTATAAATCTAAGTGCATGCAGTTGGTACAGATCACCCTGGAAAAAATGAAAAATACTGATAAAACAGCAACCGACTGCAGATTTTTAAAAACGTCTTTTAATACTGTTCGTGAGGTCCTGGGATATTTAAAATGTAACTAACAAACTCCATCCTCATGTTTAGAAAGGAGCCATATGTTCCCTTCACAAATGATCTACAGCTTTGCATCAGACGTCGTTAGAGCACAGCAGGTGAACCTGAACTTGTGAACAATCCTCAGTTGTTCCAGGGCAAAGTCTGGCACGTCTGTACCAGCGATGTGGCAGATCTGAGCTAAGCCACCAACCTTGCACTGGAAAAGAAGCTTCTCTCTCGTGATTTGCTCTGAGCAACTGCACCTGCTAAAGCCCCAAGCCTCCAGCACTGCTCTGCCTAAACACCAGTTTTCAGATGCAGGTCTTCATGGTCTCCTGCATTTAAACTCCATGTCCACAGGTTTTGTTTGTAATAGTGAAGGTTTCAACACCCACATGAGAATTGTGTAGTTAAAAGCACAGCCTGTGGCAGGGAATTGATTTTTGTTTGCTTTCAAGTTACTCTTTAATAAAGCAGTAAAAATTAGCAATACTGAGTGCTACATGCATATTTTCTCCCTTTCATGTATTGCACATCCTTCAAATAATGTGCTTTGTAACAGGCTGAAAAATTCTGCTTCAATTTTCTCCATCAGACAGTTAGGAAGTCTAGAAATATTCCACTAAGACAGTACACTGAGTAAGAGTTATAATTAGTCACTCAGCAGTGAGTGCTGTTTGATAGGTGCTCTGTTTGTCACAAGAGTTTTAAAATAGCGATGTTGGTTAAAGCAAATGGAAAGGCTGCAATACAGCTGAAACTGCAAGCTGACACCAGCAGTCTACCCTCTCTGCTAAGGACCAACTTGGCACTCTTCTGAGAATGGAAATATATTAAGAATTTAACATGACACTAAAAATGATGTACTTTGGAACCTTGAGGCTTAAACTCTGATTTTCAGACTAGTGCATATTAAAGTATTTTTTGGTGATATATAGTACAGAGAATAGCTCAAGTCAAAAGTGTTCCCATCAGCAGATCTCATAAAATACACAACCTCTCGAGTATGATAAGGTCAGAGTAATCATACCCGATCAAATCTATTCACCAGTTTTATCCCTGTTCTCCTTCTGGTTTTGATCATTAAATATAAGTACTATTCTTACTTTAATTCATGAAACTGTTCTCTTGTTTCTATTTCAGTCCAGAAATCTGTTATCTATGGTTAGACACAGACTGTAGTTAAGGCTGGTTTAGTTTGTATAAGGTCTCTTTTCCCTTCTCCCACTAATTAACACATTCTCAATTCAATTCACATTTTTCATCTCCAGCTGGTAAGATTTCTTTAAAGAGAGAATTTGCAGTGTGAGCTGAAAGCACTAACAACTTATTCAATCAAATGAGCTAAAGGTTTCAAGACTTTAAATGCAGAGCACAAAATGCTTTCTACCAACATTTTAGAAACTTCTGTAGCAAAGCATTGGTATGATTTAAAGAAAATTAACTTTTCTACCACTAGTCCATCCTCACACAAGCTGTGCTGCTGTGTTCCATTAGCTCTACTGAAATCAATGCAGCGTTAGG